>VZTA01022164.1:0-43676 GCA_013398855.1 Mohoua ochrocephala
ATCCTTTCCATAGGGAGCTCCAAATCCCCCTACACCAGCCCCACCAACACCACCAGCACCTGCTACCAGTGCCTGACCTTCTTTACCATATAAAGCCTCCATTTCTCCTGTGGAATTGCCACCTGCACCAGCTATAGCCCCACTTCCACCTGGAAGGCCTCCTGGTGCATACAGTGAGTCAGACCTTCCTGCCTGCCCTAACTGACCACTGGCATGAGGTGTCAGGCCATCCTTGCCATAGGGAATCCCTGTTTGTCCCTCTCTGTTTATACCTGCTCTGTTCATATCACCCACAGTGGGGTGCTCATCCTTGCCATGGTGGGACCTCATTCCTCTTGCCATTCCAGCACCTGCAGCATTCCCCCCAGCTCCAGTTCCTGGACCAGTCCTGCGGAACAGATCACCCACACTGGCTCCTACTCCAGTTGAATCAGGATCAAGCCCATCTGGCATAGAACTTCCACCACCCAACCTCCCAGCACCCCCAAAACCAGCTCTGTAACTGGCATCACCTAAATTCCCATCCTTGTCATGCTGAGAGCCCAAACCTTCTCCATCATCCATGTCAATGTTAACAGCACCCAGCACACCCTCACCTCTGCCACCCACAGAATTCCATTCACCTGCCCCTCCTACTGCACCACCAGGACCTGCTCTGCCTGACACAGAGTCCATGCCATGGACAGCCCTTAACCCACTTCTGCCTCCTAAGCTTTTTAGTCCAAAGATGCTGTCATCATTGCCCACTGAGTCTCCATCTAGACCTGCTCCAGAAAACTGCCCAGACCCCATCTCTCCATTTATGTGGGTTTTGTGTAGCCCCTCTTTTCCCAAAAATCTCTGGCTTCCATCATCGAGATCAGTGGAGTGTCCTTGGCCCCTGCCTTGGTGGCTGCCTTGACCTGTTCTGTACCAGCCAGTTTTCTCCACACCAGAGGGTGTGGAAAAGGAAGGATGATCTTCATCACCAGCTTGTTCTTGGCGCCGAAGCTTCCTCGCCCTTTCGTTGTCTGCCATTGTTTCTTTCAGCCACTCAGATGTCTCCCTTTCAATCTTTTCTCCTTCATCCTGTCTCCTTTTTCCTTTGGCATCTGAAGTTGCATTGTTTGATGGGAGCAGATTTACAATTTACAGAAAAAGAGGGGAACAAAATAACAGAAAATCAATAGGTCATGCACTGCATCAACAACCAAAGAAAATGTGTTAGCACTTTTTGAATTTCATTTTAGGACACACACATAATACATTTAAATAAATTCAAAATCATTTTGAGTCCTGAATTTTTCAATGCCACATTCAGACAACAAAATGTTAATTAAAGACAATTATTTTTAGTTAAAATGCATTGGTTTTTAGTGGAAACATGCTCATTATAACAAAAAAACCAACCAAAAATAACAGAAAAAGAAACTTCCAGCATGACAGGTCTGATTTAGATGGGCTTAGATTGTATCTGGGATTCATTAATTCCATCTGCCTTCTCCCTCCAGCTATGGAGGAGTTACAGAATATTCCACGCACAGAGGAGCCATCAGTTCCCACCCTGGAACTGGGATTTCACTGCTCTGGAAGCAGCTCGCACATCTGGATAATGGCTGGTTTAGGGATGTCCAACCTGAGGACTAAAGCTTCCAGATCTGTGAATAGCTTTGGATTAATCCGAAATTCAGGCTGTTCTGAGAGCGAGTCACTCACTGCTTTGGTTTCCAGGTAGGAAATAATCTATCAGAGCTCACAGCTCACTGAAATCCATGGGCAGTTTCTTTGTTTCAGAAACCTACATTGGTTTGGAGAGGCCTTTGTGAGAGAGACCCCTTCTGCTGCTGCAGGATCCCAAAGGAAACCAAAGTCAACAGGAACCAAAGGAACATCCTTTCAGAAGCAAATAAATATGAGCCAGGTGACTGTCAATGGGCCTGCACTGAGTGTTCCCACCTTCCCAGCTTCCTCTGAGCTCCTTCCAGCATGTTTAACCTCTAATTGGGAATGAAAAATATTATCTCGCAAGAAGAATGGCATTGATAGTGTAGAACTGAGTATCAAAAGCTCCCTGAGCCCCTGCCTGCTGCACTGTGATCACTGGGACAGCTTCCTCAAAAACATGTGGGGAGATAAGGAGAATTTTTTGATAACTGATGGAGAATGTGCTACTTCATCATAGGTGTAGAGCAAACAAGCCAATAGGATTTGTCAGGACTAATTAAAAAGGGAAAAGTTGGTCTCATTTGAAAGGGAAAGAGGGTCTAACCAGACCTTCATTTTTCCAAAGAGAATTTAGAATCATGGAATCACAAAATGGTTTGGATTGGAAGGGACCTCAAAGCTCATCCTGTTCCATGCCCTGCCATGGGCAGGGACACCTTCCACTAGGCCCAGGCTGCTCCAAGCCCCATCCAGCCTGACCTTGGACACTTCCAGGGATCCAAGGGCAGCCCCAGCTTCTCTGGGCACCCTGTGCCAGGGCCTCCCCACCCTCACAGGGAACAATTCCTTCCCAATATCCCATCTAACCCTGTCCTCCGGCAGTGGGAAGCCATTCGCCCTTGGGAATGGTCCTGTCCCTCCAGGCCCTTGTCCAAAGTCCCTCTCCAGCTCTCGTGGAGCTCCTTTAGGTACTGAAAAGGGCTCCAAGGTCTCCCTGGAGCCTCGCCTTCTCCATGCTGAACACTCCCAGTTCTCTCTGCCATAATTTAGGAATTAGAGGCTCAGCAATTAATTTCCCAGCAGAGCAACATCTCCCTGAGCCATCAGGCAGTGAGAGGAATGTTTTGTGCCAACACACCATGGGAACAACCCACTGCCAACCACTCACACTCCACGAGGAGCCAGGCGCTGGAGGAGCCCTGTCCAGCGTCGAGCGTGTACAGGCCACTGTCCGCGGGCACCACGTTCCTGACAATCAGCTTGTGGGTCAGGCCATCCGGTGTCACAGAGATCTGGTGCTTGTCACTGGCCTGGAGGGGGTGGCTTTTGTGCAGCCACCGGGGCTCGTGGCAGGGCGTGCACAGCACACACTGGAACTCGGCGTCCCCATCCTCGGCACAGCGCACGTCGGAGAGTGGCTGCCGGAACCGCGCCGGGATGGCTGCAGGGGAAACCAAGAGCTATGGGAAGGAAACAGCTGGTTCTGTGCTCCAAGTAAAACTGTTACAGCTGAGGGAGGAAAGAACAGGAAGTTATGGTGCCTCTGAGCGTTGGGTTAATGAGAAAAAGGAAAAACTGAGATGTGCTTCTGTGCCAAATTCTGCAGAAAAGCAGAAAAGTATATTTTTGTCTTTATTATCTTCTGGGACATTTGTACCCCACAGCACTGATGTGCTGGCAGTTTGTAGTCATAGATGTGTTCCTGCAGCATGATGCTTGGATTGAGTTTGTTGTTATTATTGTGAGCTTACAGAAGCAAACTGTAATACGGGGCAGGTTAAGGAGTGTGCTCGCTGTCACCCACAGCCAGACCGGTACTTGCGCCTAGGCCTGCTCTCTTGGACTGAAATGCAGGACCTAAAGCACATAATCACCCTCCCGCTCCTTTTCACCTGCACCAGACAAGGAGCCCTTACTGGGCAACACAAAACCAGTCCTGTGTGGTGGTCAGGAGTTACTGAGCTTCACACTTGCTCCTAGACACAATTTTCCTTGACAAAATTTTGTTGCAGTCGCACATCACATCCCTCAAACTGAACTCCTTACCTTGGGCATCCAGTTCAGTTGAGAAGACGGGGACGTCCTCCACCCTGACCTGGTACACCCCTGCATCCTCTGGCTGCACATCATTGACAGTGAAGTGGTACCTTCTCCCAACTCTCCTCAGGCAGTGCTTCCTGTACTCGTCCCCTGTCCCGTACCGGAGACGCTCGCCATCCTGGGGAGGGGAGGGGAGAGGAGAGGAGAAGTGTCCTCACAAAGGTTCAACCAGTGCCAGGCATTTCAAACAAATCAGGACAGGTTGGTGCTACAGTCCCCTTTTTGATATAAATGAGTAACCTCACAGTGCCCAGGGTTCTTTGCAGCACACAGGCACTGTCTGGGCAGTGAATCCTGCACAGAGCAGGACACCAGGCTCTGAAACTCAGCGAAACAGCAGCTCTTGGCCACCCACATAAGGGTCTGAAGCTTAACTAATATGCAGTTAATGCAGCTACAAAGACAAAGCACTTTCTTGGCTTAGATTTCAGCATACTCATAGCTGGATGAGCAGGAGAGTTCACCACTTCCTGTAGCACACTTGGGTTACATTCTCCACATTGTGGCTCATAGAATTCAAGTTGTACATTTGATCCATGATTCATAGTTAGTCTGTCCTCCCCTTTAGAGAATTCTGATTTCCCCTGGATTAAAGCCTCTAACCACAATTTGACTAAAAAGTATCTTTCAGAAAAACATGCCCAGCACTGAGCACCTGCGGATCCCATCCGTGGGACTACGGATCTAGAGGGGATGTTTTACATCTCTGAGATCTTCTTTCACAGAGGGAGTTATAGTGCAATAACACACTTGAGAGAGTGAATAAAATTTATATGAAACTGCAGGATTTCTGCAGCCTGAAAGACACTGTTGGGGTGATGGTCTTAAACTGAAGGAGGGTCAGGTTAGATATAAGAAAGTAGCTTTTCCCCATGAGGGTGGGGAGGCCCTGGCACAGGTTGCCCAGAGAAGCTGGGGCTGCCCTTGGATCCCTGGAAGTGTCCAAGGTCAGGCTGGATGGGGCTTGGAGCAGCCTGGGCCTAGTGGAAGGTGTCCCTGCCCATGGCAGGGGGTTGGAATGAGATGAGTTTTAAGGTCCCTCAACCTTTAAAAGGTCCCTTCCAACTCAAACTGTTCTGTGAATTTCTGTTTCTGTGAAGTCACAAGGATGTCAGTAACTGACTGCATCCCCTGTACTTGGATCTACAAATCCCTGGGGATATTCACCACCAAAGATCACGCCACACCCACACTGCTCCCAAACCAAGCAGGGATCTGCAAAAGACAGACAACTTTAAAGGCATTTATTTGCTCTCAGCCACTGCCTAGCAGATGAAGCCTTTTCTGTAGAACACTTGAGGGGCTGCTCTGAGCTGCTGCTGCCCAACTCATCCCCCTCACCTTGAGCAGGTAAACGTTGCTGTTGCTGCTTTTCAGCTCCATCTCCAGGCTGAACGTAGCGTTTCCCTCCTTGTTGACTTTGATGTGTTCAAAGTTTTTGAGACTGTGAATTAACTGCAAAGAAATATTGAAGAACCTAGTAAATGATAAAGCTGCCATGACAGAAGTTCTTAAGCTGTTGAATTAATGTGAAATCTACTGTAAAGAGCTACTGCTAACATTATGTAGTAGAAGTATCTGTAAGTCACAGTTCTGGTACAGTAAGCTGCAGTATCTGTAAGTTGCCATCGTTTCCTCCTGTATATAAATTACTTTTTATGTGTTGCCTCCTGGTCACTCCCACACTGCCCATCCAGATCTCTACATGCCCCTGTATGTGAAGGCCAATTTTTACTCTTGGACATACAATTTTTAATTTGGGGTCCAAATTCTTATCAGAGACAACTGAATACCCCTGTGGTCAGTATCTCCTAAAATCTGTGAACCGAGCTTCAAAAAATTCATCAGCATTTTCACCTGCATGAGTAAAGAAGTGGAACTTCTTTAAAACAATGTCATAAATCACCATCATACAATAAAATTTTCATCTCCAAAGCAATTTAGGAAGCTTTAGTCTGTTTTCAGAAGCTGCAGTTTGTTAAAAATGAGCGGTTTCAGTTTATTTTACCTTGTCTTGTTCACTCTCTGTGTCCTTCCTCATCTCCTGCAGCTTCCTCAGCATCCCACGGAAGTCAACAATTCCATATTTCATACAGATTTTCTCATAATCTCTCTTATCTGCATGCAGCAACAGCTGCCACACAGCTTCTTTGTCCAGGGGCTTTGGTTTTGGTGCTACGACCCTGAGAACCAGGGGTGGAAACATTCAGATATTTTGACAGACAACAAGATGTCCTGCTTTTCTATCCCTAATTCTCTTCCATCTCTCTCCATCATTCCTGTAGTTCACTTGGCCCTGTAGGTGCAGGCAGGAATGACTGGGACTCTTCCAGAGCAGGTTTTCTGCATCTATACTACAAATTAAATGGTGCCAGGGAACAGCTTCCACACTGCTGAATTATCACCAGAGGCTCTGGCACAGTTTGGCCCAGGCCAGGTAAGTGCCCAGCACAGTTCAGGATTCTGCACAGAGATCATTAGCAGCAGGCAATCCTTAGAGTTTCCCACCTGGGACTGGAAGGATTCTGCCCTGTGCACCTGGCAGTGCAGCTGGGCTGGGAGCCAGGGCTCAGCCCTGGGGCAGCCAGCAGAGCAGTGCATGAAGAGTTGTCCTTTGGACAGGAAGCTACTCGTGAGCTAAACACAGGGAAGCAGAGAAACAGCTTCCCAGTCAGATCCGCGTGGTGCAGAGGAAATACCCCTCAAAATGAGGCTGGAACCTTGTGTTTATCTCAGCCCCATGGGCAGTGCCAAGATGTTCTGGCCTGTCTCTCCACAGGGAGTCTCACCACAACTTTGGACACAAGAAGTGTTGCCCTGAAGGTCTCTGGAGCTGTCCCCTACCACCAAGAAACATCCAGAAGAGGGAGCATGACCCTCACTCCAGAACCGTACCTCTTCCTCAGCAGCTTCTTGGAGTCCAGGAGTGTCTTCCTGAGCTCTGTTACAAGAGTGGGAGAAACAACAAACAGTCACATACCCAGCACTGTGAAATACATCCCCCCAAAGAAGATAATGCAGAATAGCCACTGACAACAAGTCATTCTGCTGAGCTCTTTTCCTCTGGTGTTTTTTTCACACTTTACCAAAAAACTGTCATGAAACAGTCAGTTCTCACTGCCATACTCATCTTTTGAGTGCCAGTGAAGTTCATCTCTCCCTAAAGGGCTTTCCTCTAGAGACCCACTATTTTCAGCCATGTTAACATGCTTGATCCAGCTGTGTTTGATATCCCCAAATCCTTTTTTTCCTTTTCTAGTGATTCCACAATCATTAATTAAAAAAGCTCAAAGCTGTGTGTAAAATCATCACTTTAGCGAAAGGTAAAGAGCAAGCAGACAGAGATGATGGAACATTAGAGGCTCATTAATCCTTCTCTTACTCCAGTCTTTACAAGTTTGGGGTAGTAATAGTGTGGCAGACAGAGTATTATTAACTCTGCCCCCTCAATAATATAATACACATATAGATCTTTAACTTACCATCAGCAGCATGAACAGGAACATATTTCGCCTTCTTCTTAAAGCCAACTGATCATTTATAAGAGGAAACAGAAGGAAAACAAACCACAGGATGAACAAGATGAGATCAATAACAGTGACCCAATGAGTCGTGAAACCACTGTATCTGTTACCAGTGCAAGAGGGAATCCCAGTTTGGATTTCCTTGTCAATCTGACATTTTCTCCCAGTTATCTCCATCTATAAAGATGATATTTCTATTGCCATTGACTCTGTGCTTGCTGGAGACTCCACACAGAGGAGAAGAGTATTTTTGCCCTACCAATTTTATGGTCTAAGCAATGGGAGAAAATATCAACATCTTGTTTTAGAGATGGGGAGCCAAGGTGGAAATGGCAACTGCAGATAGGTGCCTTCTGAGCTTACTTGAAAGGCACAGAGGTGACATGGACACTTCCAATACAATCCACCTTCTGCTCGAGGGGCATCCAAGAATATCAGTTATGTCTGACCCACAAAGTGCCCCTTTCTCTGCACTGACTATAAAGGGAAGCAGGAACGAGGTCCAGAGACAGCTGCAGAGGGATGGATCCCTCCCAGAGGACTGATTTGTTCAACAACATAAAGAAAGGATTGAGGCAGTTCAGCACTAAATCCAGAGTGCCTGATCATGGACCAGTGCAGAGAGCACAATTCCAATTTCTTCCCCCTTGCCTAAAAGCTCACAATGTCAGGGAGCCACCAAAAGATCTCCAGTGAGGGGAATACCAGACCTTCACACCACGGATACCCAAAGTCCTGGACACCTAACCCAGGAACAGCAAAGCCACTGCCTGGGACCACAGGGCCGGTGGAGCCCAGAGCTGCCAGTCCTACCTTGGATGATCCTGAGGCCAGCAGAGCACGAGGCCTCTCCGTAGGCATTGACAGCACAGCAGCGATACAAATCACTGTCATCCAGAACCAGGCTCTTGATCTTCAAATGGAGAGCACAGAAACTGCTCACAGAAAGGGCTGGGGTTCAGTTCACCTTCAGCTTCTCATAAAGCAGCTACTCAGTGGCACCTCAGAGCCTTCTTCTCTTCCCAAAAGGGCTCTAAAAAGCTTTGTTTGCTTATCTTTGTGTTATCTCAGAGCTGGGGATATGTAGAATCATGGAATATCCTGAGTTTGAAGGGACCCACAGGATCATCCACTCCAGCTCCTGGATAGGACACTCCCAACAATCCCAGTCTGTCCCTGAGAGTGTTTTCCAAATGCTCCTGGGGCTCTGGCAGCCTTGGGGCCGTGCCCATTCCCTGGGGAGCCTGGTCAGTGCCCCAGAACCCTCTCGGGGAAGAACCTTTCCCTGATCTCCAGCCTGAGCCTGCCCTGGCCCAGCTCCAGCCCTTCCCTGGGGTCCTGTCCCTGCTCACAGAGAGCAGAGGTTGGAGCTGCCCCTCTGCTTCCCCTCGTCCCACTGCATTCCTGTCCATTTCTCCCAGTTCCACAAGTCCTTTCTGAAATATTTGGTCTTTACCTGCAGAATGAATTCATTTGTAGCACTATTGAAGGACATTTCATATTTGGCAGGATCATCCATTCCTTTCCGTGTACGTGACCATTTCACCTCAGGGGCTGGGACACCTTTGACCACAGCTCTGAAAATGGCATTTTTACCTTTGAAAAGAGGCAAGAATTTAGTTATTTAAGACAGGCTTGAACATGAGGACTCTCAGGCCTGGCCCCTTATTTTATCAAGAGTGATCCCCAGAGTGAGTAATTTCTGTTATTTTATGCAGAAACATTCTTCAAAAATAATGATAACTTCCTTTGCACATCAGTAATTCAGGTTTTGTCTGTATTCAATCATAAAAGGCCTTTAAACCGTTGTGTTAACCTGCCAGACGTGGCTGCTGCTATCTCTGACCATCACTGACATCAGCAGCCTGACTGCAAGTTCAACCCACACTTGCTTTTGACCTATGAAATGTCCAAATCCCTCCTCATCACACGCATTCTCCATCAAATCCCACTGCTTCTCCAGGCTTTAACTGGCACCACCTTGCACTCCAAACCCACCAGGCTCTGCTGTTTGAAGAGACAAGGGAGGGAGAAGAGAAGGGGGGTTCATCTCCTTCATCCCTGCTCCCTAGGAACCTGAGTACCCTGCAGCCCACCACAGAAATCTCCAACAGCTTTCCCACTGCCCAGTACAGACCTCTTCTCCAAAAGGCTCCAAAACCACAGGGTACACTGGGAAACAAGTCAGAGAAGTGACTCGTGTGCGTGAGTGGGAGTAGAAATGGAGGTGAGTTATCCATGGACACAGCTCAGGGTGGAAATGATCACTCTCTCTTTTTTTTTAATACTCTTGGTCTTCAGGTCACCAACACTGTTAAAGATTCTCCCTGGAAAGTCTGGCAATATTTCCCTCACCTTTCTGCAGTCACCACCACCACACTTATTTGATGGAACAAGTTCCTGCCAACAGATCCTTATCAAAAGGCCTTTTCCAGCCTTTGAGATGGCAGTACTATCTCTTGTTAAAGCCTGATTCCACTTGATTATCCCTGTGTTACATTTTAGCCACTTTGGCTGCATTTTCCCATGCTTGCCATCTGTCAGAGGCCACCCAGCCAGGAGAGTCAGCTCAGCCATGCACCGAAAACAGTGGGGTGATGATGATAGAATTAAAGGTCCTCATGGTGCCTCTGCACAGACACAGAATTACAGTGACCAACCTGAATGCACAGTTTGTATGGGAACTGCAAAGAACCTGCTGAAAATGAAGTAACTTGGAAAGTTTACGCAGGTGAAAATTCAGCCAGGGGCCTGGGTTAGTGCCTGAAACGTGCAGGTGGAGGAGGAGGAGGAGGAAGAGGGACAGGTTCCACTAGAGGCCACTGTGCTCCTTCATTAAACCTCAGTGGCTCCCGGAAATCCACAGGTGTGTGTGGAACACCAAAATCCAGGCTGCTGGTTCAGTCCTGGCAGAGAAGAGGAGCTACACGATGTTCTCAGGCTACTCCACACCAACAAAAAAGAAAAAGCAAAAGGACTCTTTGCAGGTGCAGAGAGACCCCTGGGAGGCTCTTCATTGATTCCAGTTCTTGGCTCATCAGCTGCCTGCTCTGTGCTCTGTGCAAGATCCTTATGTTGTTCCTTATAGAATCATCGCAGAACCACGGAATGGCCTGGGTTGGAAGGGACCACAAAGTCCATCTCATTCCACCCCCTGCCATGGGCAGGGACACCTTCCACTAGCCCAGGTTGCTCCAAGCCCTGTCCAACCTGGCCTTGGACACTCCCAGGGATGGGGCAGCCCCAGCTTCTCTGGGCACCCTGTGCCAGGGCCTCACCACCCTCACAGGGAGGAATTCCTTCCCAATACCCCATCTATCCCTGCCCTCTGGCAGAGGGAAGCCATTCCTCTTTGTCCTGGCACTCCAGGCTCTTGTCCATCTCTCCTTTGGGCACTGGAAGGCTGCTATAGCCTAAACAGCACCTGCACTCAGTGCATCCAACTTTAAAAAGCAGCTGATTTTAGTGCTAAGCACTAATTATTGCAACAGGAAAACAAAAAAAACCAACAACTTTTTCGATGTGTTTTATCTTTTGCTGCAAAATCCTTACTGTGAGAGCTTCCTGTAGAATTCACAGGATTTGCTGTACACATAAGAACCAGATTTTGGTCTTGCACACATATAGTGGCAACTCAGGAGATCTTTGTGAGTACTGATGGAATTTTCATCAGTGTAAGAAAGACTTTGGCCACACAACATTTTTTTACTGGTCATGTCAAATCACTTTAGTAACTTAGAAATTCACTTTAGAAATTTAATCATGATAATTTTTTCATGTAGGTGGGACATGGAATCAAACCTCCAGGTCTGTGGCTTTTGCCTGTTTGTCAAGAATCTCACCTTCCTGCAGTGTCAGAGTTAGTGGTTTCTTCTCAAAATCAGGTGTACTGCATCCTTGTGGAACATCATTCACAAACTGGGTGATAACAACTCCTGGGATAGAAGATTTCTTGAAGATTTTTACTAGAAAAGGAAGAAAAAATACATTCAATTAACATGTTTGTCCTTCAGAAAGAATCTCTCAGTCTACATTGCCTCCTGCAGAGCAGTAACTGCTCTTGCTCAGCTCCTCTTGGACCACAAAGGTCCCACCCATTCCAGTGCCACAGGCTGTAAATGTGTCCCAAGGCTTGGGCATTAAGGTCTGGGATTTTGTGGTGGCTTTGCCAAAGTTGTGTCCAAGTGGGAAATTCTGCAAAGTCCTAATCCAGGATCACCTCGGCTCACAGCTCCAGTGACGGTTTGGACAGGGAAAGCTTTGCATCAGTTCTTGTTCCAAATACAAAATCTGGCATGAGAAAGGCCCCACTGCCAAGTCAGAACCTGGTGGGTCAGTCCCTGCCATCCCCAAGCTAGAGAAGCGAGGTGGGGTTATTCCCAGGGGTTCCCCAGAGCTGTGTCTGTTCTCTCACCTGTCTGATGGCTGCTCATGATGCTTTGCTCAGCTTTCTGGGGTCAGCACAAACAGATTACAAGTTCTCCTTTGAAAAAAAATAATTTCGTTATTTACAGTTCACAAGGGAAAGGACAGACCTTAACACTGCTCCCTTTAGTGACGAAGTTTGCCCTTCCTCACTTGCCACATCCTTGCAGCCAAGTAGAGACAGACCTGCCAATCAGCCTGTCATGCCCAACACAACCTGGGTACGAGGATGATTAGCAGGGCTGAATGGAAAATGTACACATCCAGCAGCATCCCTCTGTGTCACCTGGCTTTCCTCTAAAGACCTCCTCTCGTGTTTCAGGCAAACATTCACCACATGGCACTCACGTGGTGGGTTCTGATGGATGGCAAGTGCAGTTGCTGAGAAGAAAACCACAGAGATGGATGTCTAAACTGGGGCATGGAGCAGAGGTACATCCTGATCTCAATTAGCTTGGTTAAATTAGCAACAGACCTGAGAGCAGACAAGAAGCCTTTAGAAGGGAATGGTGAAGTGTGAGCTTGGCATTCAGGAGTTATTGTTATGGATCACTCAGGGGACCTTCTGCCAAAGGAGTCTCTTTCCCTGTATTTTAAATTGCATAAGGTGTAATGTAACACATCCCTGCCTTGCAGAAAGCTGGGAAGGCAGATTCCCTGTCACATGAGAGATGCTCAGGAACTATAGAGTTACTGTTGCTCTGAAAGAGCAATTAGATTGGATTGCCTGTAGCACTAGTGCTGGGTCTCTGTTTACCCTCTGCACTCCTTCCGTCAACAGAGGGACGCAGGAACACGCAGCTTCTGTCAGTTTTGAAAGGCACAGGGACTTTGGGAGCACACCTACACCAGGCATTCATCTGGCTGAGCTCTGTCACCTGGCACCTGATGAAAACACGAGGGATGACCCCAACACCTCCTTGTCACACATTCAACTCCGAGCCGCATTGTCTGGGTGAGAATTGGTTTCAGCTAAAGGTAAGAGACAACTTAGTGAACAGAAATAATTTGTGCTGGATATCCCACAGCCAGACCAAAGAGAGTGTCCCTCACAGTACCTCTGGGTCAGCTTCTGAACCAAAATGTGTTTTGCCATTACTCGGCAGCTGCAAAGAGCCACAGACACCTCCCTACAACAAATCACTGGCTCCACTTTGTCCTTACTGCAAGCCTTGTTTTGGGGCTCTGCACACTCTACAAAACTCAGCAAAAATCGACATCTCTGTGAGCCTCCCTGACCTCAGTGGAAATGCACTGAGACAACAGCACCGGGAAATGGAACACGGCTGTGCGAGCACCGAGCCCTCTCTTCTGTCCCCTCCTGGCCTGATCTGGGTGACCTCTGCTGCTCCCACCACAACAAGGGGGTTGCATTTCATCTCTGTGCTGCTAGTCTGGCCCATCACACAGGTACTTCTGTAAACCCTTGGGAGATGTCTTAAAACTTGGGAATGAAGGGAATGAAGAGCTTGTGGGAAGGAAAAAACACAAAGCTGAACTGAAAAGAAGCTGATTCCAGGGCACCCTGTCCTGCCCCGGGCAGGGCATTGCAGTGAATGGTTGAGATTTTGAGAGGCTCTTGATCACCCTCTTATTTAATTTGTCCTCCAAAGTACTGAACCGTATTAACAACAAACATAATCCCCTATTGCCTCTTGTATCTTCCTAAACATGTCACCACTCCTGGAGCTGGAATGCCTGATGCTTACAACACTCACCAAACAGGATGACCTGACACCAGCTTGCAGCAGCTTTCCCCTAAGCTCTGTTTATGTTACACTTGCATTTATTCTTTGCCACTCCTGACTCCTTTCCTCCACGCTGGGCAGTGGTGTGGAGCAGCTACCCTGAAACAGGAACGTGGTCCAAATTCAGCTCCAAACCCTTTCCTTACATCTCCAGATGTTTCATTCTCAGCCTGGTGTGACAGCGGACATGTGTTACCATAACTAGAAACTGCTGAGAGACGGCGAAATTCAAATCTATTTTGGTAAAACCCCCAAATACTGACAATATTTGCACAGGCAGTAACAGGCCCTATCTCTCAGTGCACAACATGCACTATGTGCACTATGTATAAACTGCTGAGTTTACAGAGTCTTAAAGATTTCAGAAATTCACTTGGATTAAAAATAAGCTCCTGTGAGTCCTTAAACTCCTGTGAATTCCTGACTTCTGGAGAATGAGAAGGAAGCATGTTAATGCCACACATTGATTGCAGGGTTAAAATAACAGTGCTGGATATGAAGGGAACATTCCTTCAGTGTAATGAATCCAACCACGTTGCATTTTCCAGTGTCTTGTGTATTAAATAAGGACAAGAAAATAACACCCTGGTTGGCACGGAGTCATTAAACCCTACCCCTGCTTACTTTTAAAATTTCTACTCCCTTGTTACACGAATGACCATGGTTTTGTTCTGACTCCAGTTCAACCTAGAAAAAGAAATCACAGAATTTTTAAAATGAGACAGCAAAAGCCTTCCAAAAATTGTCAGAGTGTAATTCATATCTTCACTCACAGGTGCTTGAAACATTGGTGTCCACGTGATGATGATTTATTCAATGGAATAACCGCTTCCGAGAGGGAGTCACCCCTTCCCAGGTGAATGCTGCTGACCAACAGCCCCAGCACAACTGGGTGACACTGGAAGTAGCTCAACACTCGCACTTCTCTGTAAAACACATCCCTGTCATGCATTAGCCTTGTTCAGGTATCCAGTTGGCCATTCGTCATTCCTGGCAGAAGTCTGTCTGCTTTGCAGCTGCAGGGACATCCCCACTGGAGACAGAGGCAAAGCTTCCATGGTTTTGAGTGCAGAGCTGGAGCAAGCCCTTGGCTACTGACAACATTTTTAATGTCCCAAAATAAAGCAGCAAGCCTGGCAGGGTGGGAGGGTGCCCTTCATCCTGTGTCTCCATCAATCTGTCTGGATGAGACAGAGCAAGAGCCCATTCCCTGTGAGCCTGACTGGACACCAGTGCTGGGGCCATAAATCAGCTGAGTGAATAAGCAAAACATTTGGGAGTCAGAGGATTTGTAGGCATTGGGGGTGTCACAAGGAGTTATTTATGGGCTTCAGACAGTGCCATACACAAGACGTGACATAATTGCTGGCAGACTGGTGAGCAAAATTAGCCAAACCTGTGGGGAAATGACAGGCAGTGAGTGGTTCATGGGGAGGGGATGGGTGCAGAGGCTCGGGATGTGCCACGGGCATTGCACAAGCAGAGACACAGCGGGGACAAAGCTATTATTACTGGTTTAGGTCTGTGCTAAGGAAGTGATCAGCAACAGAGGCAGCATTCTGTTTCATAGGAGCATATAATCATGGAATATGCTGAGCAGGAAGGGACCCACAAGGTCATCCCGTGCAGCCCCTGGCCCCGCACAGGACACCCCAACAATCCCACCCTGTGCATCCCCGAGAGCCTTGTCCAAACGCTCCCGGAGCTCTGGCAGCCTCGGGCTGTGCCCAATCATTCCCTGGGGAGCCTGGGCAGTGCCCCAGCACCCTCTGGGGGAAGAAACTTTCCCTGATCTCCAGCCCGAGCCTCTCCTGACACAGCTTTTCTCTTTGTAATTCTCTTCGAATTTCTCTTTGTAAATCATGAAAATCAGGGCAGTCCTGACACAGAAGATGTTCTAAACAAAATACCAAATTGTTGTGTGCTCAGTCAAATTCTAGCTGTGCTTTACTCCAGAGATCCAGATACTCAGTGAATATATTTCACCTAAAATGTCTCTTAGCTTTGTATTGACTTTCTGTGGTTTTTTGTTAACTTGAAGTAATCTTTTGAGCTTGAGTCTTCCCATTTCAGATGAATTTTAAAGGAAAATTTAGAATGCTTTTGTTAGAACCACAGAACTGAAGGCCAATGAACTGCAGACGGGAAACTTCATGAAAACTTCTGAGCAGGTCATAGAGGGGGAATGTCACAAGCTCTCCAGTGATGAATGGAGGTCTTGTGCAGAGTAGGGAGGAATGCCCAAGGATCAGATTTTGTGTGACTTATCCCTTTGGTAAATCTATACCTGACCTGATCTTCTCCTCTGCCCCAGGGATTATGAACACGACCTAAGTGCTTGCTCAGGATCCACAGACACACCAACCAGATACCCTGTACCCATTTATGTATGAAAGTGGCACTGATACCAAAGGCTGAGACACACACCATCCCTATTTTTTAAGGGAAAAAAGCCATTAAGCCCCAGCAGTGAGCAGGACAGTGAATCCATGTCCCTTTGGAGCAGCAGGGAACCGGTCAGTCTGGGCCTTTCCACAGCCACAACACTCTCACAGATTTTTCCTAAGAGAAGCAGACTTTGATACAGGCAATAGATTTCCAGCAAGTATCACAGCAAACACAAGAGAGTCTCGCTGCCAGGAAAGAAAGATAACATATCTCTACTCACTGTTCCAAGGGAGGATGAGTCCAGGTCAAAAAAACCCTTAGGAACGCCAGTGTATCTGTGCCATGAGTCCCCTACCAGCTCCAAGGGACAATGACAGCAGATCTTCAGCCTGGCATCTTCCCAGGGAAATCAGTGTACCCTACAGGAGCCCACTAGTCCCAGAACGTTTACAACCATTTCCAGACCTACTACAACACAAAGCCACATTCAGTGTGAAAGCAAAGGCGTCACTTCCGACCCCCAGCTCTGCATCACCCCTACACAAATCAGTGGTGACGTGGCCCAACTCACCACGCTAGAGGCTGAGATTCTGAGATGATCCTCTGGAAGTCACTTCTGCGTCTCTGGGCCCGCGGTGGCTTTGTTCACTCAGAGCACAGAGCTCTCCATAGCTGTCCAGCGGGTCCCTGGTCCCAGATATCAGTGACCTGCAGGAAGGAAGATAAGCCCCTTATCAGTCTGGTGTAAATGTCACTAAAAAAACAGCAAAATACACAGCAAACTGTTGTCCCCCTCACACCTCTCCACTCTCACAGAAGGTGAAGCTGTGCTCAGGAGCTGCCAGGTGCCTCCACTCTGAGCTGGAGCAGCCCTGGGGGCTCATTATAGCCCCAGACTCCCCCAGCCCAGGGGAGGTGCCCTGGAGCTCTTGGCAAAGCTGGCCACGGCTGGGGGCAGCCTGGCCAGATGCGACCATCAGTCAAGGCCACGCTGCATCCCCAGTGCAAGACCTTGTGCCTCAAAAAAGGACAAACATTTGTGCAGATCCAAGGAAAGGACAGGCTGTACACCAGGTTGTGTAAGACACACCAGCAGATGGGTTCTCAGAGGCCACAAGTCCTTATGAGATCTCACAGTTCCTTAGCAGAGAAGTAAAACCAGTGAATTATTGCATCTGTGTATGGGTGAACCATGCCTGGGCTTGGCCCTCAGCAGAGGGGTCCCTCAGTCTGTGCTATTCCAAGAGGCCTGAAAGAAATCCAGTTGCTCTAGAAGAGCTTCACTGTTACAGCCAAAAGACACACCTCAGTTTGCTCCTTTCCTTCCAACACAGCAGCCACGGGCTGATCCCTTTCCCAGGAGCCGCAACAAGGCCACTTATTCCACTAGTGGAAGGCTCCCTGCCCATGGCAGGGAGTTGGAATTAGATGATCTTAAAATTCTCTTCCAACCCAAAGCACTCTGGGATCTGTGATTTCCATGGACAGGTTTACCCCAGAAGCACAAGTGCAGTGCATCGTGACCCCAAATCTTTTGCTTCTGGTCTGCCCTTGCAACTTGTAAACCTTCCTTCCTCTGCTCAGAGAGCTCCCCTAAAGCAGAGGGACCTTTGCTTAGTTCCTGATGTTCACAGAGATGGCCAGTCTGGGACTGCAGGTTCCCTTCTCCCAGCAGCTCAACCTTCAGGCAACAAAACAAGGTTGGCTTGAAGGCTGCTTTCACTCCCTTCAGCCTGAGAGCCCACAGTCATGGCTTTCCTTAGCATTGGGTGAATAAATTCATATTAAATCTCATGTTCAATTGAAGAGGAAGGGCTGGCTCCAGAAGGTGGCAAAAGAAGTGTTTTTACTGTGATGGCCATGGTTCACAGGCTGGCTGGGCTGGCAGAACCAGAACAAGGCTTTCCTCTGGTTTCCTACGAGAAGATGATAATTTTAAAATCTGAGGCTAATGGGAAGGGAACACACAGAAAACCCTTGGTGTCACAGCTTAGACTCCTGTTAGATCGCATCAAGACAGAAGAACCACAAAGAGCACCATTTCCACTAGTCTGAGAAAGAAGATTCTCACCCAGATATCAAAAACTTCTCCCTTGCAGGGCTGGGAATCACCATTTCAACCAACAATTTAAAAGATAAATGTGAAAATTAAATTCTGGAGTAATTTTCTTCATTCCTTCTTTCTTTTTGACCATTGGTGGTGGTGACAATGTTTAAACCTTCCCAGTTCATGAGAAAACCATGTCAACAGAAGAAAATGGAATTGCTGAAACTGATGCCTGGGCTAAGATCCTTCAGTTCTACATCCCCTGTTACCTTTGCAGTGATATAAAAGTAGAAAGTAGAAGCAATTACAAAGTCAAATATAAACCATTTGAAAGCTGACAAGCCAAGAAAATAAGACAAGGACCTGGGAAATCTGGACTGCTACTGCAAAATCCTCTCAGTAGAAGCCACTGTTTTCTAGCAGTGTGGGACTCCCAAAGCATTTTCACCTGCTTTGGACAATGATCATCCCAAAGATGCTCCTTCAGACATCAGACATCAGTCCTGCTGGTCCAGGACAGCAGTTTGTGACTTTGCTGACTGGATGCTGCACCTTTAATAAACCCCATTGCCAGACAACTCTCTGAAGACAGTAACACTTTGGGTAAGCCCTGGGAATGCTCCCCCAGGTAGCATTTACCTGCCTCTACTGAAACCTGAATTCAGCTCTCCTCAGCTGCAGCAGGAGCAGAGTTATCTCAGCGAGCCTGAGCTATCCAGAGCCACAGGGATTTCTGCTGTTCCTCTTCCCATGTGCTCTCCCTTTCCAGGCATTTGCTCCCGACAGAAAAGTGTCAATGGTATTTAGTCTCCAATCACATTTAGCTGTTGGGTCTCAATAACTGAGGAATTCCTAATTAGACAGACAATGAGGTCTACCAAGTCCCAGGAGAGCCACAACTGCTCCTGTTCCACTGACCCCACAAACCTGATCATGCTTCCCCTCATTTCCAGCCCTGGTTTTACGGTTTTCTTGGGGCTTCTCCTCCAGAGGGACTGATAATTTAAAACCATCTGCAACAGAGCAACCTCCTCCAAGAGCCTGACCTTCTTCCATTTCACAGCTTGTTTTCCACCCGCCCACCCAAGGCCCTGTTAACCCCTGTGTGCCGGGGCTGAGCTGCCACGTGCCACTGGGAACCTGCAGAATGTCTCGGCAAGGCCGGAACGCTCAGCTGGCACTGCTTTCCCTGCAGAGGGGACGCTCTTCCCTGAAAGAAAGTCCATTCGCCTAAGGAAGGGCAGTGAAGAAAGGTCAAGAGGTGATAGCTGAAGGACAGTTATTTCAGATTGAATTTAAAAGTCTGTTTTAACTGGAAACAAGATTCTTCCAATGTTCTGTTTTCCCTGTAATTCCCTTCTTGGAATATTGGCGCGAAGTGTTCCTGCTCCGACCAGTGGCAATTGGCACAGCTCTTCCTACAGACTTTGGCACCCACATGGCTCAGAAAGGGCAAGAACTCAAGAAACCAAGACCTGGTAGGTCCGAAACCCTGTCTGGATTTTCAGTCCATAAATAAATGACCAAGGTCAAAAACCAAGCCAAGACACCCCATTTCCCTGCAGCCTGGTGGCCAGTCCTGACTGCGCTGAGGGTGGAGGTGGTGGCAGGGAGACTTCTTTGGGGCAGAAATAGTCACATGTGAAATGGGTAAAGATGAGCAAAGCTCAGTTGTCATGTTCCAAGTCCACCTTGACATAACAGTAATGAGAATCCCATAAACACTATACAAGGAAATGGGTATGGAATATGAAATAAAGGCCCAAATTCATGAAGATTACAGGTACCTGCAGCCCTCCAACCACCCAACACACTACACCAAATCAGGTGAGTCTGGCAGTGCTGGTCATGCTGGTCATGTGTGAGTACAGGGACATTGTTCAGATCAGGCCAGGGGCCAGCTGGGTGACAGAAGAGCATTTTGGTTTTCCCAGGAGAATGCCCTGCACCAGGATGAGGAACAGTCACAACATGTGAATGCCCCAGTGAGTCTTCCCTACCTACAACATTTGAATTTAAGTAAATGTGATGTTCCAAGCACTGAGTACTCGCTGCTCCGTTCAGTGGGAGATGCCCATTCCCATTCCAGTCCCTCAACACCAGTTCATCCATGTTGTAGAGTCCAGAAGAAATTGAACAGACTTGTTTCAGGCTCGAACCTGTGGTTATTTTCTCTCCCCACCTGAGGTGCCAGTGTGTCCCTCTGTCACCTGCAAGCTGAGGGCTGCTGTCACTGTGCACACAGAGCCAGTTCACTGGACTTTCACACAGCATAAGGAAATCAGAACCAGAGGAGTGAATGCAAGAGGCACCAGTGCTCTGCTTTCACAGTGCAGATCATCTCCCTCATTCCCACAGTGCAGAGAATTCCTTCTGTTCCCTTGTTCAGGATTGGTTTAGCGTTTGCATCCATGACTGACTGGAGGGGTTTGCCAGCACAGTGTAGAATTTAGTTAGAGCCTGGCTGCCTATAAACCCAACATTCCACCTTTTCCCAGTAATAGCTGCTCCCATGACTACCTTCCTTGCATGTTCCAGTCCCAGGGCTGGGATTTACTTACCATTTTCCATACACAAAAACAAAATAGTGGGCAACAGACGTTTAATAGAGACTCACCAAAGATGTGATTAAACATCTACTATTACGAGCCATATCCTTCCACCAGGACTGTCCACCTGCCTTGAGACACTGAAGAGAACAAGGGTTTAAGCCCCTCTGGGCTTTCATGAATGCAGGGAACAAGGGGTGCCTGTACCACTTCCGTTTGACCCTACATGGCCATCGGGCTTTGCTAAATGTCCCTCTCCAGCTAAAATTAACCGGCTGTGTTGGGAGCACTTCACAGACACCACTCCTCAGGCATGCAGAGGGTTAATAAAGCTCACTGCATGCAGAAAATTAAATAATAATATACAACCAGGGATCGAAGGCTTTATCTCAGTTCCCCTCTCTGCCGCAAGTCAGAGGCACAGCAAACCCCCCAGTTCTGAGTTCTTTATGTTGTTACAGGATTTATTGTAACCTGCCAGTGGTGACAGATGAAACAAGCCCCATCCTGGCCTGACCAGCTGTTTTAATGTTTCATTCCCTGATGTGCTGGGAAGTTTGACACCGAAATAAATGGTAAGAAATTCTCTCTGGAACCTCAAGAGGCCACAGCATGTGCCACCTTCCCGCTGTCATGTGGGACACTGGAATTAATCTCAACACTGTCCTGGTAGTGCCTGACCTGTGCCAGCACCAGTGAATGTCTGGCACCTACAGAGGTGCCAGGGGACTCCCATTTCTGGGAATGCTGCCCCATTCCTTTTGAAGTTTGTTCACTGACACACTCTATCCAGCACTAAAATATCAAAATAAAATAATTGTCATCTTGAGCCAGAAGATTATGCCAGCATCCAATGGAGAAATAATCTAAATCATAGAATTATAAAATCATAGAATGGTTTGAGTTGGAAGGGACCTTAAAGCTCAGCTCGTTCCACCCCCCACCAAGGGGGTGAACATCAGGTTGCTTAGACCCCTCCCCCCTCCAGAAAATGGAAATATAGAGAAAAAAGGAAATATAGAAAAAAACCCAGAAATACAGAAAAACATGGAAATAGAGAAAAACAGAGAAAGAGAGGTCATCTGTCTCCTTTCATCTCCACCTGTTCCATGAATCCTGTGGTTTCACAGAAGGGTCACTGAGCTCCCCTTTCTGCAGGAATGAAGCTCCTAGGGTCTGTCCCTGTGCGGGGTCTGTCCCTCCGCAGGGTCTGTCCCTGNCGCGGGGTCTGTCCCTGTGCGGGATCTGTCCCTCCGCGGGGTCTGTCCCTGTGCGGGGTCTGTCCCCCCACCTCTCCTGCCTTGTGAAGGTGATCACACGGAGCTCAAACACAGCAAATACGGCTCCAGGGCCGGAGCAGGTACCCAGCACTCACCTGCGGTGTCACCCTGGGTGTCCTCTCTAGCCGAGTGCTGTGGCAGCCGCAGCTGCAGCCAGGGCTGGGCTGGGGTCAGTGCTGGTCCCTCGGGACTGGGCCGGGCTGGAGTCTCCCTCAGGCTCTCCCTCCGTGTCGCCTCCCTCCCGCCGCTGTCTCGGCGCGGTGTCGCCCGCGGGCGGGGCCGCCTGTCACAGGGCTGTTAGCCTGCGAGACATCCAGAGGATTGGGATTTTTATGGGCACCCGGTCACCTGCCTCCTATTTGTTATTATTTCAGTCCATTCCAGTAATGGTGCTGAGCAAATTTGAGATGAACATAATTCTTCAGCGTTTCACAAGTCAGTGGGATGGTGCTTTGTCTGTGGATTATGTTTCCTCTTCACCGCAACTTGTTACAAACTTTGACACAACTGAAGGGCTCTCGATGTAATTAAGGAAACCGGAGTTCAACTGGTTTGAAACCCGTTCCAGGAATAAGTAGGGTCCCTAACAGAACAGATAACTTGAACTTCAGATAAAAGTGAGTGGCCAAGCGTGGTTAAAGATGAGGCTTCTTCACATACGCTCCTTTTTTTTAAAATAACTCCTTGAAAAGTCAGATTTGTAAGGGATGGACAGAGCCCTTCACAGCAGCAGCTCACAGTGTTAATGTGAATTTATCTCACAGTGTTAATATGAATTTGTAGTATACACTGAGCAGTCTGAGCCTGCACTCCTGTTACACAGCCAAGAGCAGCTGCTGTTATCTACAATCCTTTGTACACTTTTGGAATAAAGCAGCTTTAACAGAGAATTAGGAACAAAAAGGTCAGGGTGGAAATAGAGATCAGACACCTCAGCAGACTTGTATTAGTAAGGGCTGTGAGAATTTATCCAGAGTCACCTGGAGTGATGGAAATAAGTCTTGAGAAAAACAAGAGAGAGGCTCAAAGTGAAAGACAGGGGATGAAGAGGTTACAGACAGTTTCCTCAGCTTGCAGAGGGCAGCGGGCTCCCATGGGTCACCCAAAGGACTGCAGGTTGCAGACATTTCAGGTGTTTCCTTGCCCACGCTGCCCATCTCAGGGACAGTCACACGTTGGGGGAATGCCAGTCAGTCATTTCAGAGGCCAATACTTCCAGTTAGACGTGAGCACATCAGTGCTTCTAAAAGGCAGATTGGGATAAAGTTCAGCTTTCTCTGTCTTGTCCTTTTCAAGGAAGCCAATGTGCCTGTGGGAGACGCTGTACCTGGAGCTCTTCCAGCCTGGAAGGTGGGCAAACCCCCTGCCCCTGGATGAGACCTGCCTGGAACCACACCGGCCTCAGCCCACACGAGGCAAGAACCTAAAGCAAACATCATTTCCAAAGGTTTTGCTTCTATCCAGTGAAAGAAATCCCCCCACACCAGAAGATGGGCCTGTTGTGCCCTGAATAAAACTGTACCTCAGGTGCACTCCGCCTTCAAAAGCTTTCATTGTACAAAGGAACAGCAAAGGCAGCAAAGATGAACCAGCAGGAGGACAGCAGGTTTGCCTGTACGTTAATGTACTTTCCAAATGGGAATATCATTCTCTAATTTTTACTTCAGATTAACCAGATTTTTGAGTTCAGATTCTCAGTTCCTTGGTACCGCAGAAGCCTACTGAAATCTGCTCAGGGTTTCCTACCTTGCCCCTCCATAGCTAAACATCCTTCCTGTGGAGGAGAGAGCTGGGGCACAAATTGCTGAGCTTGTACTGTAACAGATTTAAGCCAGAAAGTGCAGGTGACACATCCCAAAGGATCACATTTACACACGTTTATGCACCTTTAGAGTCAGAAAAACACAGAAGGTCCCATTTAATGTGGTAGAAGAGAAAAAACATCTTCTGCCTCAAAAAGCAGAAAAGTCCTGACAACTCAGGAGATGCTGAAATCATTCTGATAGACTTGAAAATATGTCCCAGTTACCAGACCTTAGCACCCGAAAGGGCAGCCTTATGTAATGTGCTTTACTTAGCAATCCTCTGACATGGGCCTTCCCAATAAACCAGTGCAAGGATTTGTAAGCCTGGGTATTCCCTTGCCTCTGACAGCCTCATAAAGATTATTTCCTATCAGACATATGAGAGACTTCACTGGAAACCCACCAAAAAGTGCCTCTGAGCTGACCTGAGCATGTCAGATTCCAGTTCTAATTTCATCCCAAATTAGCAGGTGGTTATTGGTTGTCTCAAAATGGTATTTGTCAGGAATGAAAATTCTTTGCCAAAATAAGCCATTCAGTGTTATTTACGACATAGACGAATTCTGTTACTCTCCCATGGGGTATTATCCTCAAACACTGTTGACTCAGCCAGCCCTGGCCCTCTCCCCTTTTATGTTTGAACACATCCATTAAATTGTCTTTTAGAAGTTGTACTGAGGGCACACAGAAATGACCCACTAGTGCATGAAGTGTGAGAACTCTGAGCCTTTGCTGTGACAGACTGACCACAAATCCCCTCTGTGCTCTTCTCAAGCTTCGTGCTCAGTGTGGAGTCCCAAAGAAGTGGCCATGGACACCAGAGGCAGTTGTACACATTGTCACAATTGTCACATCCCAGCCAGCCTTCTGACCCCCAGTATACTGTGTTGACAGGGGTGTCCCACACTCAGACACCACAGCACTGTTTGAGATCCAAGCACAAGCTCCACACCAACCCAGGATGCAGCTGGGGGCAGAGCACCTCTCTGAGGGGACAAAGATCTATTTTTGATGACATTTGCCACCCCTCAAGCAGCCATCCAGTGTGACACATCACAGTCCCTTTGGACACCTGAGTCTGTACAATTCACTGTCGCCTTTAAAGGCCACACTCCTGCAGGGAGTACTGGAAGTCTTGGCTGTGGAGAGGCTGATCCTGTGGAGAACCAGCCCATCGGCTGAGTGGCCTGTCCATAGCCAGGAGCTCAGCACACCCTTGGACATGAAGTGAAAGACACTGAAATACAGAAACTTTACCAGGGAAAGTGCAGGGGATCCATCCCCTCCATTACCCACTCCCAGGGAGGAAAGCCAAACTCCCCTCCCAGCTGTTCTACAGCCTTGGGCCAAAGGACTGGGCGCACCTGTGGGGAGGAGAAGTTACTGTGGCATCCAAAAGCACTGGGAGCCTTCCACAGGGTTCAGCTGCAAACAGGGTCATTGTCACCAGACCTTCTTTATCAACTGTTGTCCCTTTCCCCCACCCTCAGCCATCCACTCCCACCAGATCAATAATCACAGCAATTCTGAATAGCAGCAGGGGCACATGGGCATGCTCCAAGAATTCAGTCACTTAAAGATGAACCAATACCTAAGCAGCAGGGATAACCAAATGGGGATAGCCAAACTGGGATAACTGAACTGGGATAACCAAACTGGGTTTCTGATTCCCCTCTTCCAGGCTCCTTCAGGTGGAATTAGTCCATGTCAAAGGAGATGTCCTAAGCACACCTGAGCCAGTCCCAGAGCCAGAGAGGAGCCTGCCCTTGTGAGCCCTGACTGCTCTTGGGGTAACCTGACCTCCCACCGCAGCACAAAGCAGCCCGGACAACGCCCAGCAGTGCCCAGCCTACAAGTGCTGCCTTGGGCCCTGGCCCAGGGCAGGTCTGGCATCACCTTGTCACTCCAGCTTGGCTGGCACCTGCAGGGTCCCTGATGGTCTTGTGAGGGCTTTGACCATGTCACGAAGGCAGCTGAGCATTTTGTCCGCACACAGCCCATGGCAGCCAGGTTTGACCTGTTCTGCCGTGTGACAGGGAGCCGGTGTGGGCAGTTCCTGCTCACTGCCAGGCACACGGCCAGGCCAGGAACCTCAGCGTTCCTGTAGGAGCTGGGTGTTGGGGAGCTGTTCCCTGGTGGAAGGGGCAGCCCTAGCAGAGGCAGGACAGGGATCTTACTGATCAGATAACCTCAACCCAGCACCTGAAATGGGTGAGCAGAGAGGGGATGGTGACAGGCTCCATCAAGTGTCCCCATCAACAGTCCTGTGATCGTCAAAGGCCAGGGAAGAAGTCAGGTCCAAGGTAAACCTGGGAAGGCCGAACAACAATTCAGAAAAACCTGAAAACTGGTGCAACTGCAGCAAAGCACAGGAAGGGGGTGAAGGCTCAGGCCTGAGTTTAAGCAGAGCCCCTTGGCCACCGGCAGAGGTGTAGGAAGGGATCCCAAGTGAGGCTGCTCAGGGCAATTAGGCCCTAATTAGTGCCCTCACAGCCCTATCCCCGGATTCCAGGAGAACATTTCTGTGACACATCAGCTCACCCAAGTTTTGCACAACTGTGGCTTTTAGCACCACACTTCAAACTCAGCTCCCTCCCTTCCCACTCTGTCAACTGTAAACCCTCCCGCCCCTGTGGTGGTTCTGCTCTCCTGCTGGTTCCCAGGCCTGGATGGTCTCTCTATCCCTTCTGCCAGTCTGTGCCCTCAGGAACACCCATGTGCCAATGTGCCCTCCCTGTTCATGGCTGGAGGAAAGGGCAGGAGCAGAGCCCTGGGAAGAGGCAGGGAGCAAGCAGGGAGGGCACACAGCACTGAACATACAGTCAAGCAAAGAGGGATTTACCTCTCTCTTCTCTCACTCCCCAGCATGTGACAGGAAAAATTGTACCATTTAATGCATGTGCCATTCCCTACTTTGGAACTGAAGAAGAAAGTCCATTTTTGTTGGGAGTTTCTGTTGTTCTGAGATACCTAAATTGAGATGTTTCTCCCTTCCACACGGTCTCAGTCTCTAGAAAGAATCTATGAGATCCTACTCTCTTGACTTTCAAAACCATTGCAAGACTTTTCCCAAGGAATTTAATTTGATTCCTGTGCATATGCAGTGGATTGGTCAATGCTCTCCAGCACAAAAGTCCTCATCCAGGTTCATCCCTGCACGTGCAGCTACTGCCCTGCTTTCACACTAATGCTGACTTCATAAAGTGTCACAGGCAGCAATCCTTCTGTTTAGGATCAAAGCTGCAGCAAGAAGGATCTCAGATGTCTCTGCCAAAATAGTTCCTTGCTAGGGCTGTGCCGTGAAGCTGAACCAGCTGTGAACCCAACCATGGGAGTCTCCTTTTGCCCGTTATTTGCCTGCCCCAGGGATGAGCCAAGCCCAGAACTGGAGATGCCTAGGAAGATCATGGCCACATGGCCCCGTGGCCTGGCCCAGGCAGTGGGAGAAGATGAAGCCACTTCAAGGCTCCTGAAGATGCAAAACTTCATTTTTCAAGTCATCTCAGTTTGAAGCATCCAGACCTAAGAGGTACGGAGTACCTGGAGCTTTTCCTGACATCACCGGGATCACCTGGATGCACAATTCTTGGTGTCTGTGTGCTGGGAAAACCACTGGGATACATCTTGGTGCTAAGGGGTATCTCTATTTGATCCTGAGTGAATGAAAACATTCTGTGTTCAAATAAATCACCTTCCCCTCCTTTAACGTCTCCCACTGACTTTTGTCACCTCGATGCAACGTTATTCCCTTCAACACAGCTGAGTTTCAACTGCCGGGGAAAAGCAGATCCTCTGAATAGGAACAGGCTGATGATCCCATGTCTGCAGCCCAGTTTACAAACTGTCTCTGGCAGTTTCCAGGAGTTGGTTTTCCTGGATTGCTTTGGTGACCCACAGTCACACACGCTCTGGGTTTTCCACCTCCAGGCACGTCCTGCCGTTCCTGGCCGCGCAGACAGGCAGGCTCTGGGCTGGGGAGGGACACAGTGAGCAGGTCACTTTTCAGGAAGATGGATGGATGGGGGATGGATGGGTGGATGGATGGATCATTGAAAGGAGCAGGATAATGTCAGGGGTGCTGATCCAGCCTGGTCAGACTGGGAGAAGGGAGAAAAGGAGGGGTGGGTGTCAGAGAGGGATCCTGTGTCAGAACTGTGATGGATGAGGGAGATCTGTGTTCTGGGAAAGGTGGCTGGGGCAGACAATGCCAGTGCCAGGAGCTGAGCAGGAGGAAACCAGACCCACGCAAAAGCCCTGATTAACCCTGCATTGAGACAGACCTGGGCTGCTGCTCTGGGGCAAACTGAAGGGCAAGAAAATTGCTCATAGTTTGGGCATTTCCAAATCCAGCATGTCCTTGTCAATCTCTTGGACTGACAGACTGAGTGTCCCAGATGGTTCAGAGCTGTGTGTGACCATGACAGTGAATGGGTCACGCTCTCATTCATGTGCTCTTCAGCTTCATTCAGCTTATTTTTCAGGCATCTCTCATTTTACACTCACCACTCACTCCTCTCTTTGCACCCAGCGAGTTCCAGTTTGAAGGGGTAACCACAGCAAAGTTTCTTTCCCCACAGTGACCACAGAGGGGCTGAGCTGTCTGGAGAGGAGAAGGGGAGAAGCCTCACAATTTTATCACCCAAACCAGCTGACCTGTACTCCTCAGTTCCACTACCAGTCTGGACTCCCTCTGGCTCCTCAGGCCAGCTGGGCCACGCTGACAGTTTCCCAATCCTTGCTGGGAGTAGGAGTGCACTGCTGAGATGCTCTCCTGGCCATCCTTCCCACCCTTTCATGGCAATATTGAGGGACTTGGATCCCACTCCAAACCTGCAGCAGAGCAGAGAGGGAGCTGCTGAGGCAGGAGGGTCAATCCAGCACAGAGAACAAGATTCTCAGCAACCCAGAGGAAAACTCTAAAGAGCTCTGAAACGCAGGGAGCAATCCAATAAACCATTAACTGCTGCTGCTCACCTTCTGCAAGTACATGAAGACAAAATTTCTGGGCTTTGAGCATGTTTGCCTTTCAAAGCACAATTTTAGTTCTCTGTCCCATACATCTACACTAAAAATCCTGCTTTCTCTTCCTGGTGTAGTATTTTCCCATCTAACCATCATCTTCTAAGTGGCTATCTGATGCTCCAGGTGCCTTTCTTGTCCCTCTTCTCCCTCTTTATTTATCCTGCTGGACAATTTGTTTCTCCTCTGTAGCTTATGAACATACACCTCATTGATAAGGGCATTGAGATCTGCAGTTTGTCTTCTCTGGAATGGTTCTGGCCTCCTTCCTGACTCTCTAGGTATGCCTGCAAAAATAGCCCGAGTGCATCGCTCACTGCTGACCACAGTCTTGAGAAATAAACTTCCTTAAACAACAAGCCACAGCCGTCTGCGGCAGAAGCCAAGACTCACTGGCCTTGCCACATGCCACAAAGGTCACCAGCCCCAAACTGGCCCAGCAGACAGGACAGAATGCCAGAAGCAAAGGACATATAAATCTAATGACTGTCAGCTTAACTATGTCAGCTGATTGCTGAGCTCAACCAGAGGGGGAAAGGAGAAGGTTGCCCCCAGTTTAACTTTATAAGTCTCAATGAATTGGGGCCCCTTTCAACACAAGTGGTTTTAGAAATTCGTTAAACATTTCACCCGGGAAAGGGTCTTTAACCCTCAGCTCTGTGGCGTAGCAGGCAAACCATCCACTGGTCCCAGAGATGGTCAGAAGGTGGCAGGAAGGCTGTGAGTCTCCACAGAGCAGCTAAGGTCTGTAGGATTTCTTTATCTGCTGTAATTCTTGAAAAGGGTTTATTATTTGCCACTTTACATTGCCCTAAGCATTGTTTCCAGAGATGCAAGGGCAGAACATTCCTACAAGGCTCAGGGTCAAGCAAAGTCACACAGTCACAAAATTATGGAGTCATTTAGGTTGGAAAAGCCCTCAAAGATCGAGTCCAACATTCCCCCAGCACTGCCATGTGCACCACTAGACCCTGCACCCAAGTGTCCACATGGTTTTTGAACACTTCCAGGGATGGTGACTCCACCACTGCCCTGGGCAGCCTGTTCAGGCCTGGCGAACCTGAAAGACACCTGGCCTGGCAGGTGACAGAGAGATGCAGCTGGGTCACTGATGGTCACTGAACCACAGAGGTGGCAGTGAAGGGGGGCTGTGCAGGTCCCCAGTCCATCCTCCCACTCAGGGCAGGACTATCTGGAACAAAAACCAGATTGGAGCAGCCAAGGCTTTTGCACTGAATCTCAGCAAACACTCCAAACTCTCACAAGGATGGAGATTTCCCCACTCTGACGACCTGTCCCAGGCCTGCACCAGCTTCCTGGAGAGGCCCTTTCCTAGTGCCCAACCTGAATCTCCCGAGACGGAACTTGTGGTCATTGCCTGTTGTAATTTGGGAGCACAAAGAAGAGTTTGTCCCTCTGTCTCCTCTGTGACCACCCTTGCTCTGCTGGCCACATGTCTCTGGATTTAACCCAGGGTGCAGAGCTTTATGAGGGGCACACAGAGATCTTCAAGCTAGCACCCCCCCAAGAACATCTCCTTTCCAGGTGGAATGGTTGTGCTAACTTTGAGCAGTGAAGATGAGATGATAGTGAAGTTTCTGTGTACAAATACCTGGGCAAAACTGCAGAAACTTGCTTTGTTAAATGTGTGGAAATGGATAAAGGGCTAAAAGGAGGGAACAAAAATTAATACAAGAGAGCTCAAGGTGAAGTTGGAGCGACAGTGCCTGTCAGCAAAGGCACGACATGAAGAAGGACAAGCACTGCAGAAAGGAGAACTCCTGAGCTGAAAACCATCCTGACAAATCATCTCCCATAAGGCAGTTTGGAGGTGGAAGTTTCCAAACCTCAGCATGCCAGAGTCAGGGATTTAGGATTCCTGGCAACATTTCTCTTCTGATGATTTTGCTTACCAGAAAGTCTGTCATTAAAGCTCTGTGAGGAATTGCTGCCATGCTGCAGTCTGATATCAGCTATTATTAATAACTGAGGAGTCCTGGCTTATGAAAGGAGTACATTTGGGTGTACTCAGAGAAGACCCACGTTGTTTCATCTGCCTTCAGTGAGGAGGAAACCGTGAGTGATCAGGTTCCTTTGACCTTGTACAGGTGCTATGAAGATGCCATTCCTGCCAGGGAACTGGGTCTGTTGTTACACTCGGGGGCCTGACTCTGATCCTCAAGTATTTGTCACAGTACGGGCTCAATTTAAAGTGTAAGACCACAGTTCAGCTGTTTCATCCCTGCACTGGGGCAGATTTTCGTCTATCTGGTCCTTGAAATCTGCTGGTTTCCTTCATTTCTATGTTACATAGCTTCCTGAGGCTTCAGTCCGAGACTGACCTAAGTGGAGACACTCACAAATGAGACACCCAAGTGTAGGGACCTCCACACCAAACACAGATGGAAAAAAAATAGGGTTTTTTTCCCTACTATGACCTTGATTCCCCAAGGTACTCCCTTCACATCTTCCTCACACCTACAGATTCTGTCAGGTTTTTTGTCCTGACGAGTCTGACAAGGGTTTTTTGCCAGTTTTTATGCCTTTTCCAACCTGGTCTGTTTGCAAAGCCTGATTAAGCAAGAATTGAATAATATCAACCTAGGTAGGACAGTACAAATTCCTTAAGACAAGCGGTGAAAAAATCTAGACCGTAAAAAGAAGATGAAATGGGTTGACTCTGCAGTGCTGAGAGGGTGAGAATATGTGAAGCCTCCATTTTAAATCATAATGATGGCAAAAATGGTGATGACAAAGCTGACTGGAGAACAGAGGACACAGGAATGGAAATCACCATGAGAGTGTGGAGGGAAAACTCCAGGTGCAATTCCAACACGAGCTGGTAAGTATTGCTGTTAGGGAAATATCTAGGGAAATATCAGTGCCAGCTTTTGATCCCAATTTTTGAGGCCTCCACCGCAATCCAGGGAACATGGCTGTTTGTCCATGTTGAAAACTAATTTTCTCAAGCAGGAGGATGTGTGGAGGTGGCACCATGGGCTGCTCAGGTAGTGGAGGGCAAGTTGAATTAAAATACAGTAAGGTGACTTTGTTCAACCCAACAAAAGAGAGATGGGTGATAAAAAATATTAAATATCTTACAAAGGTAAATACCAAAACGGGAGAGAAGGTGAGAGAAGGACAAAGAAAATAACTGTCCATAAAGAGGAATATCAGGAGACTTTTAACCACCAGATGTGGTTAGCCCAGCCTCCTGGATGGAATAACAAGGTGGAGTGTCTGACAGAGTTACCATAGATTTATTTTATAATGGGAACTCGATGTCACAGCTTTCTGCCACTCAAATTGAGAGGCCTTTTCTAAGGTCAGGAGATCTGGGAGGACAAATGGCCAGGAGACACTGAGCTCAGAAACTCTTGGCTGCAGTAAATGCCAGTTGGGAGTGACTTGCTATACAGCTATTTTGGCAATTTATTGTCCTAACCCTTGGACATTCTCTTTCAATTGCCAGCCTCCAGTGAACTGCGTGCACAGCACTATGGCCCCCGTGTCCCAGCCCAGCAGCAGGGCCATGGGGAGAGCTCTGGGTACCCCAGTGCACTCATTTGAGTGAACAAGGCAGTGTCACAGCAGCTTTACAGGCTGCCAACACCCTGCCAGAGAAGCCCTTGGAACAGGAGGTCCCAATTCTTACCTACTGCAAGACCTCCACATCCTTTAGACAGAAGTCCCAGATGGGTGTTTCATCCGAACAGAAATACCACTTCTGTGTGTGTCTGTTCTCTGCTCTGATGGTTCTTCCATCGTTTGTGTGCAGGTGCCTGTGACAGCATTTCATGGGACCTCCTGGGGGCTCTGGGGCCTCAGAATCACCAGAGTTTCCTGGGGTTCACGATTCTGCTGACTTGTGATGGAGAATGTGGGAAGCTGTGACCAAGGAGCGTACCCTCCTCCCCCTGTACACCCAGCTGACAGCAGAGCTGACAGCAGAGCTCCTGCCCCAGCACCCTGCACCCAGGGGCTGTGTCCCTGCTGCAGACCATAAATTACCCACAGCCAGCTTTAACACCTCCGCAGAGTTATGCCCCAAAGCTTTCAGCCCAGTGGCTCTGGAAGGGGTCAGTGCCTCTGCCTGTCCAAGCAGGTGTTGATAATAAGGAAATGCCCCCCCGTGGTGAGAGGAATTTTAGAAGCTGTGAGGAGAGGTTGCAGGCGAAGGGAGGGCAGTGCAAGCGGCTGCACCCACTGACTGCCCTGGGTACATGGCCTCAAGGACAGAGCTTTCCCTGCAAACAGATCCCTGGCACAGCCTGTGCCAAACACAACTGCTACAATAGCCCTCAGGTCATGCCTTATGGTTAGGAACATTCTGCTGCAGCAGGAATCCCCAGACTTTCCTGAGGAGGTGGGAAACGCAGAGCTCTTGCATGGTTTAACTCGAGAAATGAGCATTCCTGAGGCAACGGCTAGAAAAATCCTTCTCCAGATTTCAGAACAAAACACACAAGACACAACCATTCTACAATCCACGGTCCCTTTTGGAGCTACAGAGAGCATGCAGAAGCTCTTAGTCATTTCCCCATGTTTGGTGAGATGCACTGAGTAATTTGGTTGTGAATCAAAGAAATCTCAGTGCCACCATTCAGAAAGGAAATTCAGCATGGAAACAGCAGGAAGCAAAGCCAAATAAAAGTCTCTTCATACTCGTAAATGATGTTTTCTCACACTCCATCATTCCCCAGAGGTGAAGAATTGCCTTGCTTTGATTACTCTGGATGAAGTGGGTGAAGGGGACCCAAGGTGAGGTGCTAAGACCACAGGGCCGTGCTAACGCAGCTCTGACACAGCCCCATCACCACCTGCAGCACTTGGCTGTTTGTTCTGACTCCCTGTGAGTACTTGGGGTAACCCCTGAGTTCCCAGCACACACATTCCAAATGAAATGATCCAGCAGATCCTCTACTCCCACCAGTGCCAGAAGCCGCCTCCCTTTCATGCCCCATTCCCCTCACAGGGCTGCAGGAAGGGAGCTGGCCAGGGCCTGCTTAAATTGGATATTAGGAAAAATTTCTTCACTGAAACGGTGATCAAGCCCTGGCGCAGCTGCCCAGGGCAGTGGTGGAGTCACCATCCCTGGAAGTATCCAGTAAACATGTGGATGTGGAGCTTAGGGACGTGGGTTAGTGGTGGCTTGTGCAGTGCTGGGTTAATGGTTGGACTGGATGATCTTGGAGGTCTTTTTGGCATAAATGATTCTGTGATCCTGTGGCTCATGGTCAGGGCTGCTGGGGGGCACAGGACCTCCAGCCTGAGCACTGCTGGTCCTGAGAAGATGCCACTCCTGTTCCTGGCTTTCTGTTTGCGCTGACGCGGCCATACTGTGCTCTCCAGGTGTCCTATTTCCAATGGTGTAGGACAGTGGAACTCCATGTTAAAGCTAAGGATTGACCCTATAGAGGAAGCCCTGGAGCTGGGAAGGTGTGATCGCATCCCAGTCTCCCAGAATACACCATTGAAACAGATTTCTGTTCTTCTGCCCTACAGTCTGTGTGAGGAGGGCCTCCCCTGAACCATCAGTTACAGCACACAATTAGTTCCACTGAGCCAGAGTCTCCCAGCACAGTCCTGGCAAACTGCCCTTCCTCCCACTTCTCCCTCATTAGGCTGCTCCTCCCTTGTTTGATCTTTAATTAGCTTGTCATCAGCAACTTGGCCTGGACTGAATACCCTGCATTGTCCCAAATGAAACAGTGTAAGACTGATGGGACACCAAAGCAGCAAGAGAGGAGGGCAGGAAGACTTGCAAAGCCATCAATACATGTCAGACTGCAGGGACAGGCTTGCCAGGGGCAGCAGTAAGATTTCATCTGGCTTGGGCAAACTGGGGGTGTTCAAAATGTAGATTGGCTGAGACCCAGCAACTTCATTTCAGCAAACCCAACATAAGTCCAGCACAGGGAGAGACAAACCCCAGCAAAACCAGTGGCCTTGAGGAGTGAAGCTGTCTACTGTGGCATTGAAACCTACCCACGGTTCCAGCCATGCTCAACCTACCCACTGGGCTTGGAGCAGCTTCACAAGGAAACGTTGTCACATCCCTGACTCTCTTTTTTCCCTAGTTGAGAAGTCAACCAGTGGCCTCAGATCCCCTTTTCCCTGCATCCTGCAGCAGGTTTATTCCCTGTGTACCACCCACGGAGCTCACAGACACTCCTGGCGCCGCTGCAGAGCCCGGAGCCAGCACACAGGAGGGGACAGGGCAGCAGCAATGCTGCAGGGGGGGCAGCCCAGCAAACTGGCACCTGTTGTCAGGCAGAAGCCAAGGCTTGTGTCAGCCTGCTGAAAATGTTTCCCCTTCGACCTTGGCGACCTTTCCCATCACACTTTATGAGGCAGACTGCTCCCATTAAGTGCCACTTGATCCTCTGCTAATGCAGCAGTTATGAAAGGCCCATAGCACTTGTCACTGGGATAAACACCTTCGGAGTGGGAGAAGCTGTGGGGAAGGGGCACACACACCCTCCCCCCTGCTCCCTCACGTCCCTTCCCTGTCTGTCCATCACCACTGTCACAGCCTCTGGTTTGGAGCAGGAAAGCTGAGCCTGGCTGCTGCACTGCCCTGCCTCTGCTGCCAAGGCCTGAAAGAGCACACAGAGGGGCTGCTTGGGTTAGTCAAACATTGCCCTGCAAGAGAGGGATTCAGGACACAACACTGGATGTGTACTGTCTCTTCAACCCTGCAGATCACACAAGCTCAACCAGCTGCGATGGGGACAGGTCCGGCTGCAGCCACCCCTGTCCAGTCAGGGCTCAGAGCCCTCTGCAGCTTTACCGTGCTCAGGAAAAAGGGCTCAAGGCGTGCCAGGGAAGGTTGGACATTAGGAGGAATTTCTTCACAGAAAGGGTGACTAAACATTGCAAGGGGCTGCCAAGGGAGCTTTGGAGTCCCCAACCCTGGAGGTACCCAAGGAACAACTGGATGTGGCACTCTGGGCTGGGTGACAAGGTAGGGGTCGGGCATAGCTTGGACTTGATGATCTCAAAGGTCTTTTCCAACCTAAATGATTCTGTGATTCAGTCCCAGGGGAAGCATAAACCCACCTTCCCTGCTGGAATGCTCCTTGGCACTGCCCTCAGCCTTCACAGGTGTGGCTTGGCTGTTTGGGTGGCACACGGAGGGTGACCTGAGAAGCATCTCCAAGGGGCTGGCACTAATGGGAGGTAGGTGGGCACTAATGCCCTGCAGGACTTGCCCAAAGGAAAAGAAGAGCTTGAGGGTCAGGACAGCTTGCTCAGAGTACAAACAAGCTGCCACTCATGTCCTGCCAGCTGGCCCCTCCTCATCGTTCTCACAGGAGTGACCAGCACCAAGGTATTTTGTCAGCCCTTTGAGGAGGGTGCCTAAATTAATTCTTCTACCCCAGAACAGGACTGGGCACACACAGAATGTGGCTCATCAGCCCTGTGGAGAGACCGCCAAAAAAGGGACTGACTTTGGAAGAAATAGCACACATGGGCAAATTTTAGTGAATTGAAAGGTTTTCAGAATCTGCACTGAAATATTTGTCAAAGGAGAAGAAAAAGCAATCAAATGAAGTCCCTTTCTTTTCCAGCAGCTCTGGTGCTCTGGAGCCCTGGCTCTCTGAACTGTGTCAGAGGCCTCCTGGGTCTTGGGGAGCAAGAGAACCTTCAGCCAGCAGAAGTATCTGAGATGTTTTCAGCAGCTGTGATGGATGGTGATGGTGGCAGCACTGTTTGGGCTGTGGGTTACCTGGGTGGGGAGTGCCACAGGTGTGCACATCTGCCTTGTCCCTGTCTGTCTGACCTACATGGGCTGAGATTGCTTAGGGGCAAACAGGAGGTGAGTCTGCAGAGACACTTAAGTATTATCTGCCCTGGGTTTGAAATAAATCCCTTCTGGACCAGACATCGACAGAGGAGGGGGTCTGCTGGTCACTAATCCCTGTGCAATGCCTTGAATCGTGACTGTGTCACAAAACAGAATCACAGAAGGGAAGGAACTTTTGAAGTCTCTAATCCAAGCCCAAACTGTTCAAGAGCTCTACCTGTTCAGGTATTTTTGGCTTTCGTGGGAGCAAACATTAAAAATGGCAGTGGTTTGTAGGATCACAGCTCTCTGCACCAGTAAGAGCTGGATATTGTGAACACAATGGTGATCCCTGCTCCTGGGATACCCTGCAGGGCTGGGACCACTCCTAGGGACTATCTGGTCATCCCTGTATTACCCATCATGAGCATTTCCCAACAAGGAAGGCTAGAGAAGGGGCCGTGAAATCTGCCTCTTGCAGCAAGATCAGTTTTCAGGAGAATTTCCCCTATTATGTAGCAGAAATGGGGGCAGTAAAAGAGACACTCTCCACTGCCTTTAAATCTTTCCACGGGAGACATTTCTGCCCATCTGACCTGTGGCTGAGTGGCTTCCCCCCCAGCTTGCCCTGTGTGCATGGAAAAGACAAATTACGCAGCTCTGGGACATCAGCCTGGTGAAGTAAAAAGGGAGTGAAGTCATCTTAGCCCTCAGGAGAAATGTTCTGACGTGTGACTGCCCTCCATGTGGTGATAACGGGGTATAATTTATTTGGGTAGAAATCCCTCCTCCCACTCCAACAACGTTTTGTTTGCTTTGTCCTGAATAATGAGCCCACTCGTGCCCTGGAAATGATGGTTCAGAACACATGTGCAGAGTTCCTAACCCTGGGCAATGACAAGAAGTTTCATCAGCTCAAATAAATAACTCTGCCAGGATAGGCCTTCATGCTTCAAATGTCTCACTTCCCTACCTGCCAACATTGGAAGTCCATAAATAGGCCCAACTGGGAGGGGAGCTGGGATGTGCACTGCCACCCACGAGATACCTGTGAGGCCAGGACAGACGCTTGTGCAGTAAAGAGCACAGCACCAGGCAGGAGAGGCCTGGCCCCCAAGGCTGGGGCAGCCTGGTGGATCATTGAGCAATCCAGAGCTCCCTCTGGAGCAGGCATTTCTCTGCTCTCACAGCACCTCTGCACTGCTCCAACACCTGCAGCAAGGCTCCAGTGGAGACTCCACAGCCCTGCAGCAGACTGTGGCTCAGGACATGCTCAGAACATCCAGTGCAGTGCTTGCTGACATTGATGTCAGTGTTTCCATCCCTGCCAGTGCATTCCAAAGCAGGACACGACCACCTCCTGCCAGCACCTTCCCATAACCTACCAGTATCTTCCAGTGCTGCACCAGACACCTGCTGGCACAGCAGCTCCCACCCCCTCCCCCAGCACAAAGGCTGCTCTCAGAGGTTTGTGATTCCCAGCACTGTAGGTCTCCCATGTTTCCACGGAAAGGGCAAGCACAGCCCTCCAGAGATGTTCTTCACTCCTACAGCCATGGGCTGAATCTTGCTCTGCATTACTCACCCCTCCCAGCCCTCTGTCACTGAGCCTAGAACAGCAATGGAGGGAAACGGGACTTTTGGCTCACTCCCACTGCTCCTGAGCCCATCTGTTCCACAGGGCCAGAAGTCCAGAACCATCCAGCACAGTGTCAGTGATGTGGAAGCACTCACTGGTGATGTGTCACATTTGTACAGGCCACTCCTGATAAAAAACACCACTTGGAACCGACTCTTGAAATAATCCTGCCCAAAAGAGAAAGCCAGCACAGCAGAAATGCAGAGCAGGTTCTGTGTCCAGGCCCTCCTTTGTCTTCCCTTCCAAGGAGAAGGCTCTTTGACAAGTAGGGAATAACCTGTACCCAATCAGGGCCCACATGCGGGAGAAGCTGTTAATTGCCTCTTGTAGTCTTCTGTCAGCAACATTATCCCCTCCTGCCCTGCCCAAGCTGGCCAGGGATTGTCCTCGTCAGTGGCTGCAGTGGGACACGGAGAAGGGGAAGGTGAAATAAGATATGAGAAATAAAACCTACGGCAGCAAGCAATGCTAATCAAAAAATCGTGAGGGAAGCAGCATTCCAAGGAGGGGGGAATGCTGGGGGAGGAAAAGCATGGACCTCTCTTGACAAAGGTCCAGGTCATTTTAAAAGGGCCCAAGAAATCCTGTTTTAATGTCTATTTTTAATACAACCTACAAGTGTGCTGAGAGCACTGCCTGCCACGCCGCTATCTTGTTACTTCCCAAATTAGCAGCAAAAAGATTAATTTAGACAGGAGGGAATAATTTTTAACAAAAGTGTCACTGCCTTCTGAGGAGGACGTCTGACCTGAAAAGATCATGTCTAGGGAAACCCCACACCACAGACAATCCCTCAGTGCTAGGAGTCCCACAGCTGGAAACACAACAGTTTGGGGTAGTTCAGCACAGCTGAACTGATGATGATGTCAGACGAGTGTAGCACATCACTTCAATTGAACATGAATATATGTTTGTCACTACAGCTGACAACAAAAGGTGTGGAGATAAAAATGACCAGTGTATCACCAGGAGCCTTTGGCAGCTTCCCACCTGCACATGTGTGTTTGCTTTCTGGTTTACATTTTAATTCCTCCAAGCAATACAGAAATAAAAGGCCTGTGCTCATTCCCTGTCCCTTTTCCAAGGGCTGCAAAAGCCCCTGACAAACCCCCAGTCGTCTCTGGGCTGAGCCCTACAGGAGACAACCAGTTACTGTAGCTGGCGCTTCCCTGGCTCTCCTCCTCCTCCTCGAGGTCAGCCCTGCAGGGAGAGGCAAAACTCCCACCTACACTGCTGGATCCACAGGGATGGCCCATCTGGGGCCCCCAAATTGAAGGCTGATGGCAGAGCTGAGAAAGCACAACATTTGGTTGTACCGAGGGAACCTGCCCACCTATTACCATTTTGTGTTCTCTTCTGTGCCAGAGGAAATGAGCACATACTTTACTTGCACTGAAATCACCTCCTCCAAACACAACTGAGTCACTTCTCCAAGTCTCTACTAAGGTTTCTGGAGAGCATCCTGCTCCAAGAGGGGGCAAATACGCGTGGGATCCTATAAGCACAGTGCCATCCCAGTCCCACCAAACAGAGAAATTCATCCTGCCCAGAGGCCTCCCCAGAAATTCTTTCATCCTTTCCAAAACAGAGCAGCTGTTTAGCAGCAGCTCAGCATGGCAGGTCAGAAGATGATGAATTCTGTATCCACTTGGGAATTTTTAGGGAAACAAAACCCCAGCTGTGCAAATGGGAAGAAGGCTGAGACATGTGGTCCAATACTGCACTGAGCAACCCTTCCAAACCATGGGGTCTTGGCTATAAACCGCCCCCAAGGCAGTGACCTCTATTAGCAAAGACTTCCTTGGTCTCATGTGGAGAATTTTCCCCCACGGTTCCTGCTGTTGGGACATGCAAATGAATCCCTTGTTTTATTTTGTTTGTGTGCATGGCTTTTGCTTTACTTATTAAACTGATTTATCTCAACCCACAAGATGTCTCGCTTTAACTCCTCTGACTCTCCGCCCATCACACTGTGGAGGAGTGAGCGAGTGTGGGGCTGACTTGGCAGCTGGATTAAACCAGGACACCCACTGGGAGGCTGGAGGGGTCCCTGACCATCGGCCCAGCCCAACAGCTCCAAGCTGGCCAGGTTTAAGGAGCAGTCACAGCATGAGGTGTGCTGGGGTGACTGCAGCCCTCCTGCACAACCTTAGAAGGCAAAACCGAGCCCCAGAAGGCCTGATGCCAAAAATACACTTAGGCATAATTGTTCATGCAATTCCATCAAAAGTCTTGGAGAAACTTATTTTTGGCTGAATCAGGTGTTAGAGAAAAGAGTGCCAACAGCAGTGGTTCTCTGCCAAGTAAGGAGGAGCCAGACTTCCCGGGACACCCACGCGGAACAGGAATGCGTGCAGAGCAGAGGAGTCTCCAGAGGCTGCAGCCACTCAGCCTCACAAACAGGATCCATCACAGCCATCCTGATTCTATTCCTTCCCCTCTTCCTGCACATCATCCATCACAGCCATCCTGATTCTGTTCCTTCTCCTCTTCCCCCACATCACACGCGTGGCAGGGGGAGGACAGCAGGAAGGGTGGCACTGGAGCTTCACAGACATCTCTACACCCAAGGAGCTGGAAGCACCCCTGCTCTACACCCCTGGCTTGGAAGATGAAAATATTTTGGGTCTGGCTTTGCCAAGTCTCCACCTGCCTCAGTTCCATCAGAGCACAATTCCCTGCCCTTCCCATGGCAGCTCCTTCCCAGGAGGCTCAAGCTCTTGTTTGGTTCACGGCAGGGCTGCACCACCTCACAGGATGCCAGGCTCCAGGACAGGGCATCAACTGTTGAAAAATACCTCTGGCCACAGAGAGTTCCCTTCTCCCTCTGTTCTCCCACAGAGGCTTCCTCTGTGGGCCAGAGTACTGCTCTGGGGTGCAGCCACACTCTCCTTTAGTCTCAGCACTGCAGGAGGCTTGGCTGAACCCGTAGGAGGCCCTGCTCCTCAGCCATCCTGTTTCACAGAACCACAGAATCACTGAGGCTGGATCACTGAGTCTAACCTGTGACCGACCTCCACCTTGTCAACCAGACCATGGCACTGAGTGTCACCCCAGGCTTTCCTGACACACCTCCAGGCACGGTGACTCCACCACCTCCCTGGGCACCCCGTTCCAGTATCTAATCACCCTTTCTGTGAAGAAATTCTTCCTAATGTCCAACCTGAGCCTTCCCTGGCACATGGTTTGTGACTGGCAGTGGTCTCCTGTCTAGGGGCAGAAATGATTAAACACAGCACAGGTAGAGAAGCAGGAGTCCCCCCTTTGGGGAGCAGCCATGTGTGGGTTGGTTCCTCCTCGCTGCCCCAGAGCCATCCCATCACCAACACTATGAGTGTCCTCCCCATCACACCTTCATGGCTGCACAGCTGTGACCCATGAGAACCAGCTCCAAATTCCACAGTCCAGAGTTATCCTTCATGGACATGAATGGCTGTTCTCTGCCTGTCCATGCCATGGGAGGTCATGCTGGACAGAGGGCCCTGCACAACCCCAGCCTGCCTGTGCATGGCCCAAGGGCACACGCTGACACCGTATCTCCTGGGTTATCAGAGCCCAGACTGCCGGGCAGCCACATCTCCTGCCAGCTCCCACGCACACAGCAGCTGTTCCTGCCTGGGACTGACACCGTTTGTTCATTAATGTGTGCTCACAAATCTCCATGAGGCTTTTTAAGACCATCAGGTCTTTCAGGGTGAGAGAAGGCCTCAAGAACTGACCCTCACAAGCAGCTCTTGTGACCCTCACGAGCTCTTCAGCCACCCTCACAGAACCCCTCCCAGTGCTGTGGTACCATTTGACTGAGGAAACCGAGGCACGGCACCACAAACCACTTCCTTGGAGTTGGAAGGGAGCCAACAGCATAAAGAGAAGGAGAATTGCCATTATTTGGTCTAACCACCCATCCTGCACGAGGAAGAGAGCCCTGGAGGATGGCCCAATGCCCAGGCACCCTTGGAGTCTTCTCTTGTCAGCTTACAATTCCCAGAGCATTTCATTTCATAGGCAATAGAAAGAACAGATCATCTTGTTGCAGGTGAAGAATGAAATGTCTTCCCTCTGAATTACAGGATGCTTTTTATAATGGCAGGATGTATTTCTAAAATATTTGCAAGTCAACGTGTCTGTTCCCAATTGAAAATAAACTGCCCTTTAAATATGTGCCAGCTGCTGTGACCCCGGCGCTGGGCCGGAAGGAGGTTTGCAGTGTTGTCACCAACACCCGTGTCCAGAGAGAACAAGGACAAGCTGTTCCTGTGTGTCCTCAGCCACTGCTCTTGTTAACAAAAATGCCACCTGTCCTTCACATTGACACCATGAGTGCCAGCAAGGCCTAACTACGTGGGTAAGGGGAGAGGGACAGGGCAGGGTACTAACACCTGATGCATTTCCCCTCTTTTACACATTGATGTTTCTTTGTTTCCCATCTCCCATTTCCTCTCCCTCCGTGCCACGTGAATTGTGCTTGGCCTCTATTCCCAGGGCACTGCCCATGGAAGGCTCCTCTGAGGCACCTCTCACCTTTGTACTGCCAGCAAAGTGAGAGGCAGAAATCAGGAATGAACAGCCCCACGGTGTCACTGCTAATCCCAAGGTCTCCAAAACCTCTTCCCAGACCCCTGTGCGAGTCACAGATCCCTGCAGGGTGGTGCCAGTGGCTAAAATCAACCCAAATTACTGGGAATTCAGGGCAAGATCTCTAAGGGTTCAGAACCCACTGCTGGAGAGATTTTTGAAGGGACCTGCATTCGGCACACACAGAAATTCAGGAAACATGACCACATCTGTTGGGTGTGTGCAGTGGTGCACTTAGGAATGAGGACAAGGCTGAGCAACAGGTAGGAAGAAATAAAGCAGCACATCCTGCTCCCTCCAGGCAAACTCTCACTTTTCCCTCTGCTGCTGGGCTTTAAACAAAGCAACAGGGATGACATCCAGGAGATAACTGAGCCTGCTGCATCCCAGTTATCTGGGACAGACAAAAAGGCAGCTTTGCCAGGGGGAAAGTCAGCAAAGAAGGGAACAGGAAACAGTCTCCTGGAGGTATGTGTGAGATCTCCCACTCATCACTGCAAGAACTGTACACGCAACTCATTCTCCCATCCAAGGATTCTGAAACCAGCCTCTCAGAAAAGGGACTTGAACTGAAATGCAATTTTCAAACTCGTCCTGTATTGGGTGAGTCTGTTTTTGAGGCACTCACCTAAAAAACCTCATCCCTGGATGTGGTCTCTCAGCTGCCCGGGCCTTTCCTTTACTTCCTCCAAGGGCATTTCCAGTGTCTTGTCACCAGTCCGGGCTGCTTCCTCCAAGTGTCAATGCAGCCTTCTGCAGCCCCACAAGAAGCAGTGGTATGGACCTTTGGGCTGCAAAAAACACAGAAGAACAGATTGCTGTGACAACAGGCATGTCAGAGATAAAAACACCTCCTCACTAGCCTGAGGAAAGTCAGCCACAGAAAGTCCCTGTGGCCATGGGCTTTTAAACCTGAACAAACTCAGCTGTGTCACAACACTGAGTGTCCCGAGGGCAGGCTCAGGGTTCTGCTCTGATTTAGCACCAAAGAGCTTCTTCCGCTCAGCAACACTGGAGTAGGAGGAAGGAATTAGAAGGCCTTTCTGCATCTAATACCCAGGATTATTCTCATAGAATATATCCTCGGATCACTCCAGCTGACTTAGACCACTATGTTGTACAGACTCCAGTGAGTGGGGGGGGG
>VZTA01022179.1:1761-31741 GCA_013398855.1 Mohoua ochrocephala
GGGGGGATGTGTTTAACTTGTGGTGATCTCCTTAAGTAATATCTCAGGGCTGCAGTGTGTTCTGTGGTCTACATCACAATTTGGAAAGTCCTTCAAGGACTTTCCTGGTCATCTGGGAAGACTGTCAAGATGCAGTTTTCGAGGCTCTTGTCAGACCCAAGTTATGGCTGGTCTGAGTGTTTTTGCCTGTCTGCCCAAAGCAATGCACTACTAAAATAGATTTTATGTATCTCTTAGGTATTTGTCTCCAGAAATAGTTACCAAGGAAGTCTGAAATATCTCTTGCCATGGCTTTAGACCATGGTGGGAGTTCCTAGGGTAGGCAGGAAAGAAAATTTTTAAGGGGTTGGGATTCATCCTCTTCTTCTTTTAATGTTTGCTTCAGTTCGCTTTTGAGTGTGGCCAAATTCTCAGAAGAAGGACAAAATCCCTACATTCTCTCTGCTCCTCGCTGATTGTGGAAACTCCCCTAAGAGTATCTTCCCAAAAAAAGCAGTCTGGCAGCCTGTGAGAAGAGCACAAGCCCTGCTCCCCCCTCCTGCACTCTTACCTCACTTCATGTCACGTGAGACACTTCCCTCCAGCAGCACATCATGTTCTAGGAGAAAACAAGTCCTCAGCTTCTCAAGGTCACTGGTATTGTTTTGTGTCTTTGCACAGGGAGCTGGTTCCTGCAATCAGACTTCCTTGATGTCCTTCTCTCATGGAGGGAATCAAAGAACCCCATTCGTGAAAGGCTGACAAGCCCTGGCATACTTGGAGAGACCAAACAAAGGTTAGTGTGGGTGGATATCATGAGTCATTTCTATGACTAAGACGCTGGTATAAACTACCCCTTCCTGGTAATTTAAATTTATCAAGGTCATGGGCCGTCTAATGAATCAGTGTGTCTAAATGAATCCAAGTGTGATGCTCATGATGTTAAACACACCAAAAAAAAAAAAAAAAATCAGGTGAAGGTAAAGATTTAGTTCTCTGTGATCTAATTCAACATGAGGCCTTTATTCCTGCATGTGCTATCAAAATGTGGTTAGCTGGTCGTGCTGACGTGGTGCTTCTGTTTCCTGCTATTTCCTGTTATTGATGCTGGGCTTGGACAGTCAGCACTTACTAGAAGCCACTAAAATGCCTTCTATGGTCTTTGAAAGGACTTTTCTGGCCAGAGTCAGAATGGAGGAGATTCCTCCGTTTTCGTGGTTCAGGAGAGCATGGACTTTCCAACCCCAAACTGCTCGAGCTACTTCTGCCCTTATTAGCAGAATTTTAATTAACAGCAGGGGATTCAGAAAGAAGCTTAACTGCGAATGCCATGCGTTAGTTGTGGGCAATGAGAGTGGTACCTTCATGCAAAAGAAAGCTTCACACGTGAAATCACATCAGCAAATACCAAGCACTGCTGCAGAGGACACAGTTTTCATCAAGGAGACTGTAGATCCTGGATCCTTAGTAGAGGACAACTGTGGTCCTTAAGAGCCGACGACTGTTGGTAACTGATGGAGCAAGAACAGGGAACACTTACAAAGGGTGTCCTGCCAGACCCTTTTCTGTGTTGTTGCCAAAGGCACAGCTCATTCCTGGCCTCTGCCAGCCCTCCTGAAAGGACGGCTGTGGGTTCACCCCCACCCTGTGTGGTTGCATCCAGGCTTTCAAGCACATTTTCCCCCTGGTTGCCTGCCTCACTCTCCCTTGCTGACAACCAGAAGATGACGCATCGTGTTCTTTGCCCATGTGTGGCCACCAAACGAAGTCAACGGGTCATTTATGGAGGTGGAAGTGGCTGCCTCTGAGTGGCAGCAGAGCCTACAGAAGCAGCCCACAACCTTCCAGTTATCACGCAGGAGTGGTGGGGCTGGCCTCTGGGGAGTCACCTGAGAGCCCTTAAGTAGAAGATGAAAAACATCTTGTTCTGAGTGTCTGGCATCCAGGAGAGGAAATGAACTTGGGTTTATGACATGGGTAGCAAAACAACAGGAGGTCAGATTATGGAAATGCCTTTTAAGTGATGTTTGTTCTCTTGCAGCTTTCAAAGCAGCTGATGGATATTTCAGTAGGAAGGACTAAGCTGACAGACTTGGCAGAGGACCCCGTCGTTTCTCACCTACCTCCCACCAATGGTGAGGAATAAGTGTTGGGTGTCAGGCTGTAGACTTCACTTTTAAAAAGCAGGAAGTCTTGACTGCTCTCCAGGATCCAGCTGCAGGCTCCCAGACCTGCAGATATTTTCAGATACGTGGGAACTATGAATTCTTTGTGGAAAAGAGTTCCATGTAAAGGACTTGAAAGGCTGCAATAAAAAACCCCCATGTAAACAGTAATGTGCTACCTAACAACCCCGTCTCTTGTGCTCATGACAACCTTTCCTTTCTTTGCATGTGTGAGGAACATATGGGTTCACGTTTTATGCAGGTATGCTTTGATTAATGTCTTTATTGTTAGCCCATAGAATGCAACCCTCGTTCAAATTTCCATTTTGTTTTGTGCAATTTTGCTCATTGTGTACATCATTGGGCAGAATACCCTTGTTGGTTCACTTACAGTGGTAAGTGCTCTTCTCTCCGGGGTCACCACTGATGCTTTTACATTCTGATCGGTTCAGTCTTGCTGCTGGCACAGATCACTGTGACTTCATGTCCAAAAATGTATGTCCCGTTAGGCACGCTGAAAAGATGTTTCATTACCGCCGTGGAACAGAGCACACTCAACTTATCTCTTGTTGAAACAAAAAGGTGGGTCTGAAGTGAATTTCTCCCTCCTTTTTCCTATCAGCAGCTCTCCCTTTCTGTATGTGAACGTGTGTCTGTGAGTATATACACTCATATCAGCTCCTTAGGAACTGTACACTGCTTTCAGTGCATAAAACCACTGTGCAACACTGCTGTCCACGGAGATTTGCAGCTCAGAGATGAGAAACTGAGGCACGGCAAAGCTGGGAACTAGATTTTCTCTGTTTTGAGACATCATGCATTCTGGATAGGGAACTGAGTATCTGAAGGAGATACTCAGAGAGCTACTGCAAAGCAGTTTTTATAGGATATCTTGAGCCAGGCACAGCAAACAGTGAAGGAGCAGGGGTTGAATCAAGCTGTCCTGTTTGGTGGTACCCCACTGCTGAGGTGACGTGTACGATATTTGTCTCCACCAGACCGCAAGGTGGGCCAGGGCTAATTCCATCTGGGGATCCAGCATGAAATGGCTTTTCCCCAGCTTCTGGCTCTTAGCATTTTCTTATGACATCCTGAAAACTCTTCTCAACCTTCAGGTACTCAAAATATTCAGGCTTCTAAATTAGCAGCTTATCACTGTCTATGCCGACATTGGGGCATCCCATTGGGCAGGGCTGGATGTCCCTTTGCCACCCAAATGCTGACCAGAGCTTGCAGGCTGAGGGTGGGTGGTGGCTGAATGTCACTCATGGTGACTGAAAATGGTGCTGGCCCGGGGAATTTGGCTCTTTGATCTGCGTTTGATAACTGGATCATTCCTAAATTTGAAACTCGTACCTGGGGAAGAAACGCACGTGCAGAGTGAAAGGACAGGATTTGTGCCACTCTTTTCCATCCAGAAGTCTGATCTCTATTCGTGGAAGAAATTTTGTTGACCTTAGCCAGGTGAGGAAACACAAGCCCAGGAAAGATGCTCCAAAGTAACCACGCTCCAGTTGTGCTTCCACCCGAAAATTTGGTGTGGGGCAGTCCAAGTCACACCCTCAGCAGCGAGTTAATGTCTCCTTGGTGGCAGCCTGGCTTCACAGATGAGACAGTGCAGTGACAGAGCTGCCAGGTATTTTTTTAAAGGAACCTCAATTAATGAGCACCTATTACAACAACTCTGGCAGAGCTCAGGCTTCAGACTGGCTGCAGAGCAGACTGAAAGCAGCTAGAAGAGAAACAAAAATACTGTTGGGCAAAATCAAACTGTTGACCACAGGGTCCCTCCAGTGCAAAATATTCTGGGACACTAATAAAAATAAATTAATCCTTCCAGCCAAATTAAATATCCCCTGACATAAAGAATTTAGATTCACTATTTTTAAACACTGAAGAAAAAAAAAAATTATCACTTGTGCAATGTTGTTACAAGATTTCTCCCATAGCCCTTAACTCAGGCATATTTTATAGTGTGTATTAGTACCTAAGCAATCACAGAGAACAGTTTTTATTTAATAAGAAAACAGGAATATAAAATTATAATATGTACAGAATAAGGCAGGACTGAACTTTTTCTGGGCCATTGGATGTTAAAACCTTCCATCTCCATGGGGGTTTGCCAGAATTCCTCCGTGCTCCAGCAGCAGACAATGAACTAGATTGTGACTCCATGGAGCTGAATTCCTCCAAGCAAATAGCTGGGATGGATAACATGCCATGCCCCAGCTTCTGGTGCAGTACTTGCTAACTCAGAATTTGCTAGCTTGTTGACAAGGCCTCCATGGCAGGGAAGGAAGGGATGGCTGGAGCAGGGCTAGGGACCAGTTCCTCCGTAGGTTTGGGGATCTCACTGGCCAGCACCTCTGCAGCAGGTCAGCAGTGTCTCCTCCTGCCCTGGTGACATATGGCAAAAATCTGAGATAGGACTATCACAGCTGAGGCCGCCTCTGCAAAGAGTGGGAGATCTCCTCAGGGTCTGGTGAAAACCATGCTTGTCTGAGGAAGGCATTTTCAAGAGATGAAAGAAGCAAACTGCCCTGCTGGGTGGACACATCATAAAATCTGCCGGCTGTCGTGTGAATACGACTTGTGCTGAGGAAACAGACTTGAGGAGCAAGAAGAAGCCCTGAAAAATTGGTCTCAGACCGCTGGCAAGGGGGCCACGTGTAGAGCATTGCCACGTACATGGCCACCTTTCTTCTTCCTGCTGTGTCACAAAGCGCATGGATGTTACAAGTCATGTGTACCCTCCTGATTTTATTTGGTGGGGACCCAGAAGAACTTGTCAACAAATGTGAGGACTGATCACAGGCCTTTCACTGAAAATGTTCATCTTCTTCCTGAGAAAACTGTTTAAAATACATGACTAAATTTTTTTTTGCGCGTTTTTCTTCAGCATAACCACAGTGTTTTACAATAATTCTTAGGGAGTGGAAAGCTTACTTGCTTTCAAGAAACGCATCAGAAGAGCAATAAAAGTGATGAAAATTCTCTTTATGGCTGGTGGCTGACTCCACACTAATTTGAAAAAAGTCTGCATGTCCAAAGATTACTCAGACACCCAATCAGACTCTGACATCCATGTCAGGGACAGCTGCTGCTTTGTGTTTCAGCTGTGCGAGTCATCCCATGGAGAAGTGGCACAGATGTTGCCTGTGCTGCTGGTACCTGATAGAGACACACTTTGGGAAGGTTTCGCCTTTCTATGGCCACAATTTATGGCAGTGTCTTAAATGGATTGGAGTAATGCAGCAAAAAACCCCTTCTGTCAGCAACTGAACCTGACGTTTCTCCCAGAATCTAATATTCTGGGTGCTCTGCCTCTCAGAGTGGAGATCTCTGGAAATCCAGCTGCTGCATGGGACCAGACCTCCTCTGAGGCCTAGTTCCACATCCCTGAGTGGTTGTGCCTGCATGAGCTGTATATTTACCTGCTGGCTCACACAGGATGAACCCTGCAACTGCTCTTTTTGGGAACAATGTTATTGAGCAGACCTGTTGTCTGAAGCACTTTACCATGCTCAGAAGGAGCTGAATTTGAGGTAGCTCCTGAGGGGCTTGGACATGGTGCTGTCAGCCCCCTCCTCTGGCCTTGCTCCTTCGAGTCATGGGACGGTGGCTTTGGGGCTGTGTTTGGCTGGGGTTCAGCCAGTGGCAGCCTGGGAACACGCTGGGCAGCACGTGCACCTGGAGAGCTCAGAGAGCCCAGCTCTATCTGTCTTAATGGATAGTTTGGGTTTCCAGAGGGGTGCTGGCCTTCAGACACGAGTCATGCTCTTGTTTCCTCAAAAGAGTGGGGTGAAAAGCCTCGCCGAAGGACTGGGTTCCCCTATTTTCAGCAGAGGAATACTCAATCTGAAACTTCTTCATTGAGCTCCTGTTTTGCTCTGGTGTAAAGCAGGAGGAGGCCACTAGAAGTGCAAGAGTTGGGACCAAAAGAAACCTGACTTTTTCTGTGTGCTGGTTAATCTGGCATACAAACCCTCCTCCACCGATCTCCTTTAATACCCGAGGCTGAGTCTGTGAGCCGGGCTGCAGGCAGAAGCCTGTGCTCAGGCAGCCGCTGTTGTGGCTGGGCACCGAAGGCTGGCAGTCCCCAAAAAAGCCACACAAACCACAGAGGCAAGCCCTTGATGGCTGGAGACCAAGGAAGGCTGCCAGGTGACTGTTCACTGCAGCAGGAGGCTCAGCCCACTGCCTCAGGGCTGACCCGGTCCTGCTGGAATGAATGCAAGGATGCCCATTGATTTAGTGAGGGCTGGGCGGGGGGGAAGAGCCTCAGACAAAGGAGGCGTTAATTAGGACAGGGATGTGTGAGAGAGGCTGCAGATTTCAGTGCACGGGAGGGGACAATGGTTCCTACAAAGCACTGGGCGAGTAAACACGGGGAATGACAAGAGAGGCCAAACCTCGCTCCCAAAGCGGCTCCCTCCCACAGGAGACACGGGAAGCCCGGATCCCCGTGGAGAAGAAAAGTTGTGCATAAATAGCACAGAGATGGGTTTGGAAGGGCCCCGCTATGGTCGGTAGGCAGAGCTGCAGGCAGGGGTGGGGTACACTGACCTGCTGCTTTTTGGCTCCTTCTCCCGTTGGGCTCAGAAGAGCAGGCTCAGGACCCAGGACACAGGCAGATGGTCTGGTCCAGCCCTGTGTACATCAGCTTCCAGGAACACTTCGCTGCTTTCTGTCTGCTGCTGGTGCCCGGATAAACCACTGGGCATGACTTCCATCTTGGTGGACTCTCCTCATTCCGAGTCTTGGTGTTTCCTCTGGTGTGGGCCATCCTTGAGCCTAGCACGTGGACAAGGCACAGGAGATGAAGCTGTGGACAAATCAGAGTGTTTCCAATGTAAAAATGGCATGCTATCATCTTTTCTCAGTGTTTATTTATGCATTTTGCAATGCACCTACTGGGTTTGTGGTGTTGTGCTAATTCCTGCTGCTACAGGAAGATATTTAAAGGTTGAGAATTTGGTTAACTTTGCCTGTCCATTTGATGCCTGGAGTGGCCACCTAAAACACAGAGACCAGACAAGAATTAAGACAGTAAAAGGAGGGATTTATTTGCAGGCCTTCAAAGGCACACCCTGGGCAGTCCAGAGGCTCCACCCAAGATGGACCCTGGCTCACGGGTTCTTCACACTTTGATAAGTTTGGTTCATTTGCATATCAGGGTTAATTATCCAATTATAACCTCAGTTCATGATGGAATTACCCCAAGTTTGCCCCACTTTAGAGGCTTTGAGTTGACACATTTGGGGCCTGGTGTCCTTGGAGTGGAAGCCTGCAGAGGTTTGTTGTGTGTGAGCAGCAGGAGAGAACAGCAGCTCCCAGGGCACAAGGAACTCCAGAGTCACACACCAGGCAGGGCAGGGTTTGAAAAATATAGGAGTTAAAACCTAAGGCATCACATTGACTTCAGTGAGTGTTGCCAATTCCCAAGAGATGTCAGCGTAATCCAGACCTCTGCTTCACCAGCTCAGGCTCCCAAGAAGGCTGGAGGTTTCCTGCAAGAGCTGCACTCAGGGCAGTTTGAATGGAGAAGATCATGGAGCTTCAAAACTCACATGGTCATTTATTTGAAAACGTGGTCTTTCTCAGCTCAGCAGCTTCACTTTTCTGAAGTAACAAATAGCAGAAGGAAGGTTTATTAGTGAGAAATCCAAGTTTAGGCAAAATTTCATTCAATTAGCATCAATCTCAGTGTGAAAAACCTCCTGAAACACGTGAAATGGAGCTAATATAACACAAAAAACCCCCCACTGAACACATAGAGCAAATGAACTTTTCAGTGTATCTTGGAACTAGGTTCACCATTAATATTTATGTCATTAAATGGATGGGTATTTTCCTGGCAACATTTTGATCTCACTGCCTCCTAGGATATTAGGGAGTTTGGCTCAAGCTCATGGTCAGATTTTAGCCAGTTCTTGCTTTCATGGCTGGAGCATGATTTTATACATCTCTGTTGAGAAAGAGAGCTTCATGATAGCCTCCAGGCATCAGAAAAGCTCCTTAATTGCTCTCCACAGAATCTGCTGACCAGAGAGAGTTCTTGTTATCTTTAAGCAGCCCTGTTTGTGTTGAAGGATCAAAATCACTCACAAAGAAAACAAAGCCATCTCCTTTCTCCCCATCCCCACGATGTTTCCAATTATCCTAGATTGCTGTCTCTCTCACTGACTAGTAGGTCATCCAAAAGCTAGGACATATTATGGAAACAGCCTGTTAGCCCCTTCCCTGGAGTGTCTCAGAGAATTTAGACTCCACTCATGAGGACTGAAAAGTAGACCACGATAAGGGCTGGCTGTGCACATAGCAGGGAAACACCGCTCCTGCCACTCCTGAGGCCACTGCTGAGGAGGCCACTGCTGAGGAGGCCACTCCTCTGGCCACAGGAGACTGGCAGCAGACCAGGATCAGGACAAGGAGCCATCTCCAGAGACAGCAGAGAGGCTGGTGACTCTCCGTGTGTGCTTCACAGGAGAGCGTGGGTCCTGCTTCAAAGCCCGCAGGAAGAGTGGCAAATTCCTTCTGGACGTGGGCTGAGAGCTGTGACTTGCTGGAGACACCCCGTGTCTCTATCTCCTCATGTATCAGAAACCAGCTGAAGATCAGAGATAAAGCGTTTGAACCCAACATTCTTTGAAGTTTCTGTGGCTGTACCAAACCAAAAAAAAAAAAAAAAAAAAAAAAAAAAAAAAAATGCTCTGGGGCTTTCCCCAGCAAAACACAGCGAGGAGCAAGTGGTTTATCACAGATTAGAATCAGACCTCTCCCTCTAACCATAAGCCTTCACCACATCCTCTTTATTTGCCACTGTTTGGCTGCACACTGACAAGCACTGAAAGGAAGCAGTGGAAAGGGACACGGTTATGCCACACCTGGCAAATGTCTGCCAGGGGCAGAAAGCTCTACAAATGTCACACAGACTTATAAATGCCTCTGAATGCACCATCATCCTGCTCGTGCTCATGTCTGGAAGGTCATGTGGCTCCTCCCAGCACACACTGCTTTGTGTGTTTAAATGACACGCCATTGTAAATAAAACGCTACTTGAGAGCCTGTAAAAATGCAGAAGTCTTTCAGAACGAGCAAATTACCCCAACTTGTAATTTCATCGAAAACGCTGTAAAAATAGCCATACCTTTCATATCCCAAGGAGGAAAAGGTGATGGAGATTTATGCTTTTCCTTGAACACACAGATTTATAACAGTGTGTAATGTACATTCATTTCATCCATATTTATAACTGCATTGATGCGGAGTCTGGTATCCATTACTTTAATCTATGTAACTTGATCATCAGAAATTTAAACCATAATTTTTAACACATATCACCAAGAATTTCAGTTTGATTCAAAAAAGAAGAGTCTATTAAAATCCCAGCTGCAATTAGTTATTAAAACTGAACTTTTTTGCTTAAATACATCTGTTTGTTCACATAGACTCTGTTCCATTCTGCCTCGTGCTGGGTATTTTACTTCAGGTTAATCCTACAACAACTCACTACAAAATACCTTGAGGGTAGAAGAAAAAAAAAAAAAAACCCCACAGTTAAGGATCATATTTGGAAGAATTCCTGTAAATAAATCTTTTACATCTTGGCAAAGTGAAATCAGGAATTGAAGAGTCAGTGACAGCAGTAGCCTCTAGTCACTTAGAGTGAAGTGGAAAAAATAATTCCAGGCCAAGATCAAAGGCTCCAATTGACAGACAGCAGAAATTAAACCCAGATACCATTTCATAAACATGGAGCGATTGACGTTCACCACATGGTTATTGTCCAGCAATGGAAAATAAAACATCTGTACTCCTCAAGACACCGAATGGATGACCCAGAACTGAAATTACTCAGTTGCCTGGTGCTAAGAAGGTGTTCCATTGTTTTCCTTTCCCACTTTGATTTCATTCTTTCAGCACCATTAAAAGGTGGAATACCTGGACTGTTAGAAAATAGCACATTAAAATGAACATACATTCGTTTTCTGACAGGAAACGACCTTCTTTTTCCTCATCTTTGGGCCCATATTTTGCTATTTATACTGCAGATAAAAATCCATAATTCCACAAATTTCAACGGGTTTTGTTTGACTATAGCAAGTAACACAATCTCACATGAAATTAATGAGAAGAGGATGCTGTCTGTGATGTTGGAGGAGCAATGTCTAAGTATATGCACTTCATGCTTTCCAAGGGAGGTAAATGACATTTTTCAGAATAATTTTTCACATTTTCTTTTTTTTTTTTCCCTCTGCCTTCCTCATTGTTTTTCTCATTTCAGAACCATTAATCTGTACAAAATAAAAACAATGGAAATGAGGAGACCATGTGGGAGGTTGCTGTTGAAACCTTTGCATTACTGGGACCAGCAAGGTGATGTTTTTCAGTGAAAGCTACAAATTATGAAAATGATCACCGAAAAGGACAAATCATTTGCCATTTAGAATGAACTTTTTAATTGAGAAAATTGATTGGTTTCGTGTTACTATTCTTAGTCCTCACTCCACTGAGGAGTTATCCCTTGAATAATGTCTACAAAATTTGTCTGAACTGCTGGCTGTTAAATTATTTTCCTTAGGTAGGAAATTGTAGGAGAAAGACAAAGAACTTAGAATTTGTGACATAGACTTCCAAAAAAAAAAAAAAAAAGGAGTGCCCTGTTGCCAAATAGTGCCTTTGTTTGAATAATTCTACACCTTTCTTTACAATAACCTCTATATTAAACTGTGGTATGTGTGGAAATATCTTATTAAACCAGGAGCACGAGGGAAAGTTTTTCTAAGAGTTTTTCAGAGTTTGTTGCTGTAAGAGAAAGATCTTGTCCACCATAACCAGAGCTAAAAAGCGTGTTCCACAGCCATGTTAGGCCTATTGAACGAGGGCTAAACTCAATCTGAGACACTGAAGAGGCACTGAAAATTAGAAGATAGAAAAAAAAAATTAGACCTCCTCTATTCAAACTTCAAAGCGTTTCCTCCACAGTCCATTAAATGTAGTCGCCGTCTGGATTCAGAGGTAAAGATGCTCAAAATAAGGTTTTACAAAAGTAATTTGTTCTGTTTCAGATTTCTCTTCAGCTGCAATGCAGTTGCCCTCCTCGACTGCAAATACAGAACAAAACATCAGCGAGGAAGAAAAAGACATGTCTCGTCACTTTGAGAAATGTGGGAGGTATGCTGGGCCTCTAAAAAGCTCTCATTTTCTGTTTGATTTGGACAAGTTCCAAGAAATTCAGCTACTCACCAGAAACCTATCTAAAGCTCAAACTCAACAATATTTAGCAGAACATCTCAAAACCACAGTGGCACCCATGAGTTCCCTCCATTGTTTCTCCTGGAAAGATCACGAAAACAGCCTCTTTTCCAGAGACAGACAAATCCCTTCATCAACAACAGTGAAAAATGCAGATTAAAAAAAATGCCATGCTATTTTTTTTTTCCTTTCCTTACTATATCTTCCACTTGCTAGCAGACCAGCTTCCAGAGAGCACCAAATGTTTTCTCTCTCAAGCTACCTTCTGCTGTATCCTACGGTATTGTGGCAGCCCACACAAACGAGATGTAGCAGAGGAACAAATAAATCACTTGCACGTTTCGGTACCTACAGAGACTTCATCTCAGGCGTTGTTCTAGCAGTGGGCAGAGGTCCACAGTTTCATTATGCTGTGAGGCAGCTCAGCCCTCCTGAGCCAGCACCCTTCAAGACTTGTTACCATAACAGCCGAATTTCTCCCCGTCGAGCGACTCCCACCACCGAAAATATGCAAAGTGACAGCACTGCACCTCCACTGTGCTGTCTGCTCAGGAGGCTGATCCCTGTATTGTCTGCACCTACATGGTGCAGTTAAGATACAGCTGCTGGGCTTTTTTAAAGACATCCACATTTTTCTGCTGGTGAGACGAGCAGCGATTTTCTGTCAGTCATCGTGTTTCCCACAGCTGCCATCACACCACTTGAAAACAGACCCCAGGTGACCTGAATCCCAGATCCCCTCAGCCCAGGCAATATGTGAGTTGCCATATGTCGCTGTGGGTAATAGCTGACGCTGAACAGGTGTATGTCATCACAGCAGACCATCTGGAGGGCAGAAGATATTAAAAAAANAAAGGAAATAAAGGTACATTTTCCAACGTACAAATATTTTGGGTGACTTTTTCAAGCAAACCTGGTCATGTAATACCTGCCTTTTTTGTTTTCTTTTGATGGCATTACATAAAATGATAGAAGCCATGACACACGTTTTACTCAACCTAATTCTGTTTTTGTCTAGCAGTGGCCCACCTTGAAACTTGATTAATAACCATTCCAAAAAACCCACAAAGATTGCATTAGTGCTCATTGCTTTAGACTCTTTCCATTAACCTCAGCAGTGGAGAGCAGGGTGCCATAAAACCATTGTACACAAGGCAGGAGTTGACCAGGCAGTAGCCAAGCTGAGGAGGCTTCCTGAAACATCACCCAACCACTCCCATTTAAGTTTGATTAGTGGGAATGGGCTGAGAAAGCTGTTGAAAATATTCTGGTCATCCCACTTGCCTCTGTGAGCTGAGCCAAGACAATGGCATCTGTTCTCTGATAAGAAGTTTGGAATTTCGAATGGCTCTTCAATGTCACATCAGGAAATCTGAATCCAGATGCTCAAAATTGTGTACGAGTTGTGCGGTTCGGTTTGGTTTCGTATAGTTTTGGTTTGTATTGGGTTTTTAGGCCTTTTTTTTCCCCCCCTATCGACAGAAATCTAACATCAAAGAGGTGGGGGTACTTCATACAACGTGCCCTTTTCACAAGATCTCTGAAGTAAAAAGTAAGACCTCTCTCAGTTCGGCAAACGATGTAAAAGGAAAATGGGTTGTGACAGGCTTTGATTTGACCACACAAACTTCAACATGGAATTTGTAGGACTCACCACTGCCTGTATCTCAGGGTCCTGTGACATAAACCTGCAGTACCTCCAAAGCCTTGGACGTTCAGGTTTAGCATCCTGGCTGAGGCTGTGCCATAAAAATTGGATATATCCAGAAACTCCCCAAATATTATTTTTTATCCAAATTTAATTTAGACTCCAAGCAGAGTAGCATTGTAGTTTCTTAAAAACAAATCATTTGTACAAATAAAAGCTGGGTGGCACTATTTATGTATAGTTTTAAACTTCAGGATAACTGACACATTTTTTACCACCTTTGAGTAATCCAGTTGTGAGTTACAGGGTTTTAACAGTTTAGGGATTATTTGGTGGGGGGTGGTGGGGTGGTGGTTTGGGGTTGTTTGGGGGTTTTTTTGACATGTAACCCAAACAAAAGCCATTAATTGCCTTTCATGCTTGTTTCAATCTCATTCAAATGTCTTTTTTGAAGCAGTTTAAAATGTCAATGAATTTTATGTTCTAATTATTAAACCTCTGTTAATTCTTGATCCAAAGATTGCAAGAGTCAGTGGAAACCAGTCGATTTTCTTTCAGAAATTTCATTGCCCTTTAACAGTTTTAGAAATCAATATAATTTTCTAAGTTAATACTTCATATTCATAAATGATAATAATGTGTAATATTTAAGGTAGTCTTTTGTTTTAAACAAAGGAGAACATAATACCTCTGAATCTCATAATCAAGCGATTTCTCTCATTTTCTTATTACCATGGTTTCCAGATGAACGAGATACACAAAGTGTGGCTCCAGATCTTACGAGCAAAAGAATGAATTCCTGGTGTAACTCCACTGAATTTAACAGAGTTTACATCAGGGAGTAATTTTGCCCAGCAGGATTAGGCAAGTCATTTACATAAAATTGGTACTGTACATCATGTGTCGAGTTGATGAATTTGCTGAGAGATTGACTTTATAACAGTGGGCTTGTATCACATGTTATAATTATTTGTATCATCCTTGGCTTCTTATTGTGATGTACATTACACATCCCAAAGGAGCCGGATAAAGGACATGCAATTCGACAACATGCTGCTGAAACACACAGCAGCTGGAGAAACAACACATAGACTTTCCTCTTTGGAGATTGCAAATATATCCAGAAGTATTAATTTTACAAGGGAGGAAATTAGGTGAGTGAGTGGCTTGACTGAAAAGCACACTTAATCTCTTGTCCTCTTGGTTTGTGTTGCTTGACATTTTTTTTACGTCATTTAAATTAATTGGATATTTGACAATAGCACAGGGCATCTTGAACTCTAGGTCAAGTAATGCTTTCATGTTTCTCAGAACTTTAAATAAAATTAAGTTTACTTTTGAAAGGGACTGTTTTAGATGATTTTATCACAGATCTACAGATCCATGTGTTTGTCCTAAAAATGCAAAAAAGAAGCAAAACTAACTGAAATGTGAAATTAGTACCAGCTGAAGGGAGAAAATACTTGTATAAAAGAGCAGTTACCATCATTCCACCCACGGAAGAGTCTCAGAAGACAGTGGTTGGCATGTAGAGGAAAGCAGCTTGGATAAATGCGCAGCTGAGAAAAACAGGTCCCACCATCAGGAAGAGCAAATCTGCCAGTATGACCTTCCTGCATTTCTAAATTGGTCGTTACACAGCATTAGGAGGAGATTGATGTGTAAAATCTGGAAGGTGGGAAAGGAATGCAAGGAAGGAAGGAGGGAAGGAAGGAAGCAAGGAAGGAAGGAAGGAAGGAAGGAAGGAATAGGCAGGAGGACCTGAGCTTGATTCACATCAAATAACCAGGGAGGTGCATTGGATCTCTGACCATCATCCACTTGAATACCCAAGTTCACTGAGAAATTTCCAGCTTTTTTTCTTCCCCCTGATTTCCAAAACAGTGTGGTTCAAGCCATGTCTTTGTCCAGATCCATCGTACCACCAGTTCACATGCACATGTCTGGGATCAGAGGGATCAAATTTCGTTATAAACCTCCAGGGTCATTTGGCTCTGAACTGCAAGGAGACAACCCATCAGCTGAGCAGTTGCTTTAGGTGCTCCAAGAAAGATTTGTTATTGTACCTACAAGGAGAGACTTCCTTACCAGGGAGAATCCTGTCTCGGAGGTCCCCAGGGAGTTACCTTTTGCCTTTTCCCATTTGCCCCTTGTTTTGACACACGAATCTTCCGTCAAAGTGTTCCCATGTTAGACTTTGAACCAGCTTGGGATGTTACCCTTGCTGATTTGACTGTTCCAACTCAAAATAACTAAATATATACGCACATATATAGGTGGCGCAGCCTATGTTTCATCCAGTCTGTTTCCAGAGTAACCTTCTAAAGCGTAGGACAAGAGAGTGCTGAGCTACTGATGAAAAACGCTGATTTCTCAACCTCAAGACTACAATTATAGCAACAAATCCAACCAAGAATAATCAATTTCATTCCCACCACAATCTATTCCATGTAGTAGCACTTCAGAGTTTGTAATAGGTGATCTGGATGCTCCATTTCTGTGTGAAGTATGCTTCCCATACAGTGCTTTGTAGCTATTCAGGGCAAGCAGGCATTGATGCACTGTGCCACTGAATACTTCCAAAAATAGACTGTAGATACTGCAAAGTAACTGCTTTCTTTTGAAAAACGCTGTGACCTCCACGTGATCACAACACGTCCAAAGCAAAATGAGTCTGGGCATTTCACTGTTAAAACTGCAGGCAGCACTTATGGGAGGGCAGCTGGATAATTCAAATCAGTATTTTTAGGCTCTGACTTCTTTTGTTGTCTCTAAATCCAGAAGAAAACAACAGCTACCTAAAGACAAGTGAGCTTTTTTCATATCTGCATGTGCGACGCTGCCTCGCAGCTAATCAATATATGGAAGCAGCTTCAGATGTACTGCAAAATAAATGGGCTTCAGTTGGAAGAATAATGGTAGATGAGCTCAATAAATCTTTAGCAATCTGGATGTCCATATATGAAGGCAAAAAGAAACGTTTAAATGGAACAAAAACAAACACACACACACGAAAAAGGAGCAATCGCAGACAATGGAATATGAAGTTACATGGAGATTTTTGAACAGCTGTTGCATGGCCAGTTTTACATTTCATTTCACCTGTAAAGATTTTTTTTTAAAAAAAGGTGTATATTCCCTATCATGAACACCCTCCAGGTATTGCTGAGGTTAACAAGGGCCACATGAGCAGGTATAATGGTAGAAGGACCTATTTGTCAGCCGCTGAACATTCAAGAATTAGGCATCTTAATGTCAAGAAGACAGACCCATATCGCTTAAATATCACCAGCACTGATAACTCTGGAAAAGTTTTGCTGACAGATGTGAATGCAGAGAACAGCCTTTGAGTCAATGACTCTTTGTCACTGTTTGACTCATGAGAAGTCCCACCTCTCATTCTCAGGTGACCTGGGGGCGTAGGAATGAGAGTTTTCTCTCAGGAGTCTCCTTTGGGCTGTGACAGAACCGAGCTCCCAGAAGACTCAAATGCACAAATGCCTTTTTCTGATAACCTGGCTGCACAGTGGGCAAGCATGAGAGTCTTGGGAAGACATCTCAGATGAGGGGGGATGATGGCCGTGACACACACTGGAACAGCTTTGGAACCTGTGGTGGTGACTGAGGATGATGCTTTGACATTGGCATTCTTCAGAAATCCACGAGGAGACACTCGAAGTTGAACTGCATTGGGATGGATCTGCAGCACCGAGCACTTTGCAGAGTAGAACAGCTGCTGGTATCCAGCATCCATCATCCATCATGTTTATGGTAACATTTAATTGTGTGGTAAGATGCATGAAATAATATATCCTAAAAGCACGGTCCTCCCTTCCCACTTTCTCCATCTTAATGCTGAGCCTTTGAGACCTTTGACAATATGTCCAATTTCCTTTTGTTGCATAATCAAGCCCTGGAAAGAATGAGATCAATCTTTGGCCATTGCTGTGAAACCCTTCATGCTGTCACCTACCCAACTGGAAAACCAGGTAGAGAAGAACAGTCTAGCAAAGAGCCAGAACCACAGGATCACAACAATCACATGGTTGGATTTGAAGGCATCTGTGGACGCCGTTCAGCCAACCCCCTTCTCAAAATAGGGCTGAGCAGAGAAGGTTTCTTAGGACTTCTCCAGTTCAGTTTGGAATGCTTCCAGGGAAGAAGACTCTCTGGGCAACCTGCTCCAGTGCTCCACCGCTCTTCCAGTAAAAAAGTCTTTTATGACATCTGAATGGAATTTCCTGTGTTTCAATTTGTGTCTGTTGCCCCTTGCCCTTTCATGAGGGGCCATGAGAATGGGCTGGCTCTGCCTTCTTTACAGACTCTGGCCAGTGATTTATGCACGTTTATAATACCCCCACTGACCTTCTCTTCTCCAGGCTGAACAGTTCCAGCTCTCTCAGCCTCTCCCCACACTGACAGATGCTCCAGTGTTGTAATCTCCAGTAATTTCCAGTGCTGGACTCCCTTCAGCACGTGTGTGTTTTTCTTGGCGGGTGGAACCCACCACCAGACTTGCTCCACTAAATCAATATCTTGCACTGAGGAGCCCAGCACGCCAGATGTGTGTCCCTTGGGTTGAGTAGAGGGAAAGGATCCCCTCCCTCAACCTGCTGGCTAAAGCAGCTCAGGATCCCACTGGCCATCTTTGCCACACGAGCACATTGCTGGCCCACAGTCAGCTTGGCATCCACCAGGACTTCCAGATCCCTCTCTGCCAAGCTGCTTTTCAGCCAGCTGGCCCCGGGCATGCAAAGAGACCATTCCTGCTCAAGAGGAGGTATTGCTTCTTCCATTTGCTGAATGTGGTGGTGTCCCTGACAGCCCTTTTCTCCAGCCTGTTGAGGCTCCCCTGAGTGTCAGCTCACCCACCTGGTCTGCCATCCACTCCTCTCAGGTTAGTATCCCTTGTGAGCAGGATGAGAGACCTCTCAGTCCCACCAACCAGGTTATTAATTAAGATGTTATGCAGTGCTGGCTGCAGCGTAAACTACTTGTGGCTGGTCCCAAGCTGGATTTTGTGCCATTGACCAAAGCCCTCTCAGCCAGCATTCAGTCCACCTCACTGGCCACTTTTCTAGACTCTACTTTATGAGTTTGTCCACGAGGATGTTATGGGAAGCAGTGCTGGAAATCTTATAAAAGATAAAAAACATTCACTGCTCTCCCTTCATGTGCTGAGCCAGTAATTTCTTTGCACGGTGGTCAGGCATTACAAATCCTTGCTGCCTGCTCATGATCTCCTTCTAGTCCTTCGTGTGTTTGGAAGCAGTTTCCAGGAGAAGTTTCTCCATTGCTTTCCCAGGGTTTGAGCTGAGGCTGTTTCATCTGCCATTACACATATCCTCCTTCTTGCCATTCTTGAAGACAGGAGTGATGAGATTCTGGCTTCCTGGCAGTCCTCAGGAATTTGTCTGGATCTCCACAGCCTTCCAGAAATAATCACGGATGGCCTCACAATGACACTGGTCTACTCCCTCAGCAGTTCTCACATCAGGCCCCTGATTTTCCATCTGTTTAAGTGTTCTCCAACCTGATCCTCTTCCCCTAAGGATAAGAGTTGACTGCTCCAGAGTTTCTCACTGGAAAAATCAGGTGTGGCAGTGAAAGTGAGCTTTCTTCAGCAAAGACATTGGAGGTGAAAGGGAGGAGCAGATACATTTTCTTCATAGAAATGGAAAGATTTTCTCCAATGCCTTCCTTTAAGACACTTGTATAGTGGTTTAGGGCTTTCCAGACTTTAATGGCAAGAATGTTGCACTGCATGCCTGCTCTGGTCACACGTTTGGTCTAGTGTGGGCTAAAAAATAGCTCCCCAAAAGACAAATATCCAAAGCAGCAGCAGAAGATTAAGCAGGCTTTGATGCATAGCTACTGATGGACAGAAGTTCTGAAAATCACTCTAACTGAATGTCCTCCCACTTATAATACAAGAAGCCTAACGTTAACTCTTAGTTATTAGTTACCTTTCTTTTTCAAGCGTGACTATGTGAATCAACGTCATAAAAATGTGGCGTCAAATAACCAGCTAAACATTCCACATCTAAGCTGTAGGTAAAACAGCAACAAAATAAGAGGCTATTTTATGATTATGAAATCTGTACGCTGAGCTGCCTGGCTGAAACATCAGTAATGATTCAGGCTGGAGGAGTTCTGTTCCCTTGATCATGTTGGTGTACAGGAAGTTGGTGTCCACAGGTTGAAGCTTTTCTTTGTTGATTCTCTTGAAAGGCGTTTTCCAGAATTCGCCTTAATTCTGAATTTGGGATTGAGAGACCTATGTCAACATTACACCAATTGTTAGCCACTGCAAAGAGTAAGAAGTTGGTGGCTAACAATTTTTCAGTGTGAAGCTCTAAAGGGCTGCTGAAAATCCAAAATCTTGTGAATACGCTAAAGAGAAATAATGTACGACTTGTGACTGCTTAAGCACTTGTGAATGCTGCATATTCCAGTGTCCAAGGGAGTTGGACATGGCTAATGCAATGTAACAGCAGAGTTATGTCATGTGCTGAATAGCTGTGCACCGAAGAAAACAGCTTGCTGCATCATCAGAAGCACCCTTGATGGGATGTCCTAGACATGTTACTTGTTAGGTTGATTTATTGATGTAAGCTGTTGGTTTTGCAATTATAATGGAGCTGTTGCCAAGCCCAGGAGTTTCACTAGGCTTATTGATCCTGGAGTGTAGGGAACTTGTTGGCACGAGCAACTTAACTTGAATGCCTGAGCTCCAGAAAATACTCCAGTCATTGTCCCCGTTCGGTCAAAATCCAAACAAAAGCCCTCTCTCAGTCCCATTGGACGAGGCATCACTTGGGTTCCCAAAGTCACAGCAGCAACACCCTGAAATGCACCACATCCTGCTTTTTGGAGGGAGATGCAGCTCCCTGCTCTAACGAGACTGCAGGGCCAGGACGGGTCAGACAGGACAGGACACCAGGGATCCTGATTTATATTTCATTCCCACTTCTAATGGTCCATCCTGCCTCACCCACTCTCTTGTGATTTCTCAGGTTATTTCCACACACAGCCTCTGGTTTCTTTCACACTCTCTTGGTGAATGTCAGATGCTCTGCTAAGCCCTGCTGGGTTTGAACCCATCACCGAGGACATGGTGCGTTTGCAAATCTTCCCGCAGCCTCTGTCTGTCCTGAAACCACAAGGAGCCAACAGGGTAAGCTGTGTCCCATTGTTCTTTTGAAGTTGCTGATGATGGGCATTCTTTCTTAGAGATTCCTTTATCATTTTGGATAGAGCCTACTGTGATGCAGCTGTGCCCTGAAATCCACGTGTTAACAAAAAAAAGCGGATTCTTCATTATCAGCTCGGTGCACACTCAAGACATTGCTGATACAGACAGCGATAGGGTAGGGTTGTTTGGCAGTGTTAATGCATCTGCTGGAGCAGGAATGCCATGCAAGAAGAAAAGAGTTCAGTCGTTCAGAGTGGGGAGAAAATGTTGGAGCACATAAATGATGAGATGGCATCTGTGTGGAAGCAGATGAAGATGGGAGAACCCAAGAGGATAATTAATGTGCTGAAACAGGAGCCAGATGTCAATAGATTCAGCTTTCCTGGTCATTTGAATGCTGATTCTGTAGTCTGTGTTGATGGGAAAGACTTGTTAGGCAGCCTGTTTGTGGAGCTCAGGATTGCCCATCTTAATCGCTTGTTAGGGGTATTTGACACTTTCCACTGCAGGTACTGTCAGCCAAAGGAAAAATAAAATTTGAGGAACTGGTTTGAACAAGCCAAAGTTTCAGTTTTATTCCCAGAAAGCCCTTCTTCTGCTATTCCTACCTGAAGTGAAACAATCTGCCCAAAACATCTAGATCTCCTGTTTTGAAGCAAAAAGGCGCAGCAGGAGCCCCACGGGGATGTTTAGAGCTCTGCTCCTCACTCCTGCTGCCCGTGAAACAGGAAGGAAGGAAGAAAGGAATGAAGGCAGGAAGGCTGTCGTCTGGCTCATGCTGGGCCTGATTGGTGCCCACTGGAGCCAGTGGTTTTGTGTCAGATGAAAGGCACAGGAGTGCATGTGAGGATTTACTCACATGCACCCTGGGGCAGGCAGAGCCAGTCCAGCCCTGGCTGCTGAAAATGGCTGTGTCCAGCCACTGCATTTCCTCATGGAAAAACCACCACTCAGCCCTCCAGAAAGCCAGCCTGGGGGTCAGGAGAAGGTATTTGCTCTCTGTGGCACTCAGGAGCTCTGTCCTGTCCATGCAGGGTGCTGGATCAACATCGATGTGAAGGAGGCAGCGACTCTCAAGGACTCTGAGAAAGCTTCTTGTTTGCCATTCCTACAGCATCCTTGTGCTTCTCTAACAGTAACACTGGCAATTATTAAATATCCCATTTATAAACAGGGTGCCACTCGACCCCCTTGATAGGACAGAGCAGGTGCAAGGACAGCAGTTCCAGGCTCTGCACCTCACTTCAGTAGTCAAAAGGCAAACATATTCAAGGCAAAGTCATAACTTCAGCACCTACTGGACACCCAGCAGTTTTGTAAAAATAAGTAGTTTGTGTGTGTATTCAAGGAGAATGGGCATGCATTTTAGGAGAAGTGGCTTTTAAAAAAGCGTAAAAACACATGGAAGGTGCTTCTGTTTGTGCCCTGCAGTGAGTTGTTTCACTTGCCTCTCTCCCTCATCACTCTGCAGAGAGTGCCTGTTCCAAACATTTTGCCCCTGACCCTGGACGTCAAACCATGCAAGGGTGAGACACTTTATCATTTACATTTCTTTCAGAAAGACCAGGGGTTTTTTCAAATGTATGGATTTGGGCCACCAAAGATCCTGGTGATCCTGGTTTAATCTGAATTTGGACTCGGTAGAAATAGAATAATATGTACCCAGCAGGAGGGGTTTTATGGCTCATGCCCTCGACTGATGTAAATCAGAACAGCTCCACAGAAGCTGGTCGGGGATTTTTACGTTTGCTGAAGGTCTGGCCATGCAAGCTAGCAGTTTGTTGTCCAGTTTGCACTGATGTTTGCTTTGGCCTTGCTGTGGGATAACGATGCCCAAACCTGCTGCTTCCCTGTGCAAGATGAAGCAGGGCAGGGCACAGACCTGTGGCTCACCCACCTTCCACAGCAGCCTGGGCCAGAGCAGCACAGTGCACATGAGGGACAGGTCACTGGAAAGCAGACAAGGATCTCAACCAGCCTTAACTGGAGCAGTGCTGACTTCAGGGCAGCTGGGGGAGGATTTATGCCCTTCAAGAATCAGACTTGACTGTTGGCTGAATGCTCCTGTGTCAACAAAGAATGACTCCCAGCTGGGGTACCCTTCAAATATTTCTGTCCAGCCAGGCCAGGGAGCGTGACTTTTCTGGTGGAGTTGCTCAAAATGAGTGCTTGGGAACAAGGAGAGATTTTCACTTCTGCTGCTGGACTGGAAGTGCACAGCTAGGGGTGCACAGTGCAAATAAGCAGCCAGGCCAACACAGGTGAGCTGGAGGCAGAAGATATCTTTGCAAAGACTTGAAAAAGCTTAAAGGGGCAATTCCCAACAGTTCCTTAAAAGTCTGTCAGAATTATGTAGGAATGATTGGTCCCATACAATTTTTTTCAAAAGTTTGAGCCAGAATGAATATTAATGAAGTGCAGAACAGTGTTTTCGAACACGCTGAAGTTTATCTTCTCTTAGGAAAAGGGATTGTGCTATCAGCCCTGCTAAAAAGGTGAATGTGAGAATACCTCTTTGCGAATGTGAGACCACGTGCTATTTAAACATTCAGAGATATGTTTCTTTAGAATGTGTGCGGCATCATCTGTTGACATATCACTCGACTATTCCTTGATTAGCATCATCTGCACAGCCTTCACCCACTCTCATGCCAGTCACAGGCAGGACTACAAAAGGGGGATCACATCTGTGTGAAACGAGAGAAGGATCTGAAGCGCTGCTACTTGGGCCCGTTAGCCGGGCACAGCTCGCATCTCGCCGCAGCAGAGAGGTCTTGCACCACGCAGCTTCCCACTGGCACTTTGACATCTTCATGGAGTGCCAAGGGATAGACAATACCCCCTTGTTGCAGCCTGCAGCAGCTCTTGGTGCTTCAGAAGAAGACGTGGCCCTCCTGCAACAAGTCAAGCCTGCAGTTTATAAGGACTTCCAAGAAAGCGCCCGGAGTTGTACAATTAATGAGAAATTACTCCCGAGGGAATTCTGTTCCTCATCTCAGCTGGTGTTCAACTTATCTGCGAAGAATATACACACTCAGCCTATATTCCTTTTATCTTAGCTTAGTTTTACAGTAATTAAAATCCTGAATTCAGGATTTTAATTCAGCCAGCCTGAAGAGCTGTATATATTTATTTTTGGTCTCTGTGAGACTGGAACACAGACCTGCTGTGTGAGCCTTGGGAAGGAGTTCAGCTGTGTGTGTGTGTGCCTTGGTTTCCCTCCTGACTCCTGGTCTGCCTCGCTCATGGAGAGCCAGCCCGATGTCCCCACTGTGTGCACACCCTGCCCTAGAACAGCAGGACCTCGATGCCGCCCGGGTCCTGCAGGCCCCACCAGAACACAGATTGCTAATTATTACTGAGAAGATTAATGTGCTGAGAGTGTTCTTCAGTCTCAGTGTGCATAGCTTTGGGACCACTTGCTAATCCCCGAGGTAATATTAATTTTAAAAAATCTTAACGTGCGGCTTTGTTGGCACTAGCGATTTTATCGTGAGTCTCCTGATATTTGGTGTTTCTTGTCAAGGTCCACTTCCTGGAAACCTGAGCATCTCGGCTTGCATTTTGAAACAGGCAAGTTTTTAGCGCCTTCTGTAACAGGGAGGCTGGGAAACATTCCCCAAGTATGCTCTGGAGACAGAGAAAGGCAAATAAAAAGACCTCAAAATGTGTTAATTAAGAAGAAAAACAAGGTTTCTGCAAGAACTCTTTCTCCCCCCATGATTTGTGTGTCTCGCATCGCTCACAATGTGCAAAACTATGTGTCTTGGAGTGGGATAGGAACCTCCCATTGGTTCTGAAGGGAAAAAAAGATATAAGTAAACTGATTTTAATATCATAGCTATGGCTAGGTTGGCACCGTCCCTCTAATCGTATCCATATTGTTAAACTTTTTGTCCTAGATTATTTTTAACAGCCTCAGATTTCATGTCTTACCCCTCGGAGTCCCCTTTCTTAATACCCTTGGGGTTTACTTTTTCTTCACTGTGTCTGCTCTCCCTTGCTTCCACTCGTTCTTCAGTTTTGAGGAGTTGGTGCAGGTTGAATTTACATCAAGCAAAAGCATGAAAGGCATGAAATAGACATTAGTGGTACAGAGAGAGAGAGAAGATTTCTGTTGCTGTTCTCCACTGTGATCCAAAAAGAGCCTGGAACAGTTAAGAAAGTGTCCTGGACTTATTTATGCTCTGCTCTAAGTGTCACTGGTTGAAGTTTTCCCATTAGTGGAAGGGAGATGTTCCCCAGGCCACCGCGCTGTTTTAGCAACTAATCTATTTCAATGCTTCTTACGTAGACAGGCCAACAAATTTCCAAACAACCAGAGAGCTTTGGCAAATAATGCTGAAAGCAGAGTACTGGACTCACACAAAGCAGCCTGTGTTACTCCAGTACCTTCTTTCAGGGCTGGACTCTAATAATCAGGTCAACTGACTTAATAAGACAGCTGCTTGCCAAAGAGCAAAATCCTTTCTGGGGGGAGAGGAGAGCCCTGATGGGGACCTGAAGAGGGCAAAGCTCTCCAAGGGGGCTGGGGGTGATGCTTGGGTGCTGAGTGGCCTCTTTCACCAGAAGACTTTGACGTGCTCTAAGGAGGCAGTGAGTACGACCTGTGTCTTACAGGAAGGAAACTGAGGCACGGAGCAGCATCTCACTTCTCTCAGGGTCCCTGCAGTCCCACCCTGCTGCTGCTCACTCCACCAGCAGTGCAGAGGGGTGGGATTGTCGGGAGGGCTGCCAGCGCTGTGTGATCAGGGGTGTGGTGGAGAGCAGAGGGAAGGAAGGGAAAGGGAAAGAGGGGAAAGGGAACAGTCGCAAAGGGTGAAGCCAGAAGAAGGGGGTGGCACGCTGAGATGCGTCTGGCTGGCCTCACAAGCCAAGCGGGCAGTAGCTGAGGTAGGAGAGGGAGGTGGGAGCAGTGTCATGCAGAGAGCCAGTCTTTGTCCTCATGCAGTCGAGCAAGCTTCACTGGTGGTTGCAAATGTTTCAGCAGGCACCGATGCTCTGTGGAAACCCTTCAATCTATTGACAGGAGGGTCTGTTTTCTCACTCTCAAACCATGTCTTTGAAGAAACAAAACTTCTGTGTTTGGTATTTTTGGTAGGATGTGATTTATTTCCCCTTAACTTTGCTAACATTTTTCTTGTTTCTTTTCTTTTCTTTTTTTTTCTTTTTTNTTTTTTTTTTTTTTTTTTTTACTGTTTTTCCTGTCTCCTGCCAGACCTTTCACAGGGAAAGCAAGCTTGCATTTAGCTTCTCGTTCCTCTGCTCTAGATAACTTATCATTTCAGCCTGTCTGGATATTTGGAATCCCTTATGCTTGGAACCTTATCATAGACATTTCCGCTGCAGGAAGAGTGATCAGACCAACAATAGCATCTTGAATTCAAGGCAGAGGAAATGGATGACTGCATAGCTTGGTTTTGATGTTGTACTCGGCACTCGGTGTGCTGATCCTCATCTGATTCTGTACTTCTGTCATGTCCTTGGACGAGAACCACGGACTGCGCTGAGAAGTTGGCGTCACGTGTCGTGCTGCCTGACCTGCGGGCTGCCTGCTCCTCCCTCAGACCCCAGGGAAAGGTGCACGTTCTAGGTTCCTTCCTGCAGGAAGGAGGCAGGGCTTTCATTCGGAAATGCTTTTTTCACCACTGTCAATCCTTGCTTGAGACAGAACAGCCACCGGAGCAGTTTTCCTTCTGGCTTGCAAGCGGTTTTGAGTTTGAAGTGATCGAGCCGATCCTCAGCAAGTGCAGGGTCATCAGCAGTCGCAAATGTACGGCGTGACTGAGTGGGAGATGTTTGCTTGTGTTATGAAATGTGTTGGAGTGAGAGTACACACTGGGGATTTGTTCATTTTAGCAAACCTGGCAGAACCTTCCTGTGACCTAAATAGAATACCTTGCTCTACATAAAGCATGCATCAGGGTATTTCCTGATTTATTCATGAAAGGTTTGCTTTACAAAGGCATTTGGAACTGTGTAATCTCAGAATACATGATACATGTAGCTGGCTGCTCAGCTGGCATTTGCACAAATTGCTTTGATATATGGCTGTAACGTATGAAGGCACAGTGAGGCCAATTTAAATACTTGATACTGGAGTAAACTGGTTAAAAGAGTAAATTAGATCTAACCCAGAGATTTTCTTGCTACTGCATGGAGAAGGTTGCTGTCCAGAATGAATAATTGATAAAGGGATGGGAGACTACACTCTAGTAAGCAATAAAATCCTCCAATATTAAGTGGGCAGGGTTAAGGGCAGATCCATGAGTGGTGTGCACTGGTTTTGCATCTTTCACATTAAGAGCCCTTTTCTGATTTACATCAGATCGAGCTCCAACACGTGTTAACCAGATCAATAACTGAAGATCTCTGCTGCCTTTCACTTGGGACACTTCGTGCTTTCTGTTGCTCTTTCCCACTGGCAGAAAATAAAGTCTTGAGGTGACACTTCACCAGGTCTGTGAATTCATTAGGGAATTTCCAATATATATATATCTTTAATGATTTGTATAGATATTATTTGTACGTGTTTCCTGCTGTGATATAGTCAGCAGCAAGGTAGATGGGGATGGTTGCTTGCAAGCAAGCCTTATTTTGGAGCTTTGGAAGAAATTTGGGTTAATTTACAATAGAATGAAAGTGACATTTGTAAAGATGGTAAGAGGGGAATGCCAGAATCCATTACACTGATGATCCTACGAATGCACTGGCATTCTCCATTGGTGAGTTAATGTTCAAATCCTATCAGCGTTACTTGCTAAACTTATTGCAACTTAATGGCAGACTTCCAGATTTTTATCATGCCAAACATTTGATAATAGACGGGTCTGCACAGATTTTTTGGGAAAATTTTTCTCTTTTTATGGATTGCTGCCATAAAAAAGGTAAAAATGTGATTCATTCGAGTCCCGTGGAACGAACTTTCTCAATTCTCGGTCTCGTGATCTTTTGTTTAAGAAAAGACTTTGTCTTGTGTGGCTTTGGAATACGCTGAAAAAAGACTTTTCTGATTACTGTGTTTCTTAAAAAAAAACCCCAAACTCTTTCCTAGAAGGTTTTGTGATTGAGCAGTGATTTAAAATTAATGCAAGTCAACTGCATTTGTCAGTGTTCACCCAGTAAACACAAGGGGCAGCAGAAACCTTGGTTGTCCATCCTCCAGACAGCAGAAAAATAATTTTTTTAAACTTGCTACTGACACCATTGGCTGCCCAGAACAACAGGGAACTGACAGACTGATTCCGTACTTCATATCTTTTCATATGACATACTTTATAATATCAAGTGATGTTTCATCTGTACGCACAGAAGACATCAAATAAAGCACAATTCTTTCCATATTTTTGCTTTTAATTTTATCAGTTCCAAGCAGTAAGCAATTTGAGGTCTTTCTTCCTCTCTCAATCTCTCCCCCCTCTCCCCTCCCCTTCTACATTCTTGACTGGAAGGGATCTGTTTCTCCACGGGCTCTGTAAATCTGGGCATTTTAGAGTTAATCAGGACCTGAAAAGAGCAGGATGACATGAGGTTTGCATTAAAGAGTGGTATGTGGACAAGTGGCAAAGGCATGGATTTTGTGGTAATAAAAACACACTGGGTGATATTTTTGTCAGAGGGCCTCACTTCACTGCCTCCAAAATGCAAAAGCATCAGGAAATCAGATTGCTGTCTCTGAACCATGATTGCAGAAGCAGATCAGTGTGCACCTTACTCCCAACTCTCTGAATCGAGTTTAGCTTTCTTCTGGCACACCAAAACCCGTCCACGTGCAATGCTGGTGGTGAAAAACGGGGGTTCAGCATTGCTTCTGGATTAGCAGGACACCCCTAAATACAAGCCAAACTTTCCACCAGGGGAAGCCATCTGTCTTGCCAATGGCTTGGCTTGCCAAAACAAAGAGAAAATGATGATGCTGCATCAGTGTGGCGTCATGGGAAGATTTTGTTTTCCCCGTGTGTAAAAACTGTTGTTGTTGTCGTTGACTTGGATTCCATTATTTCAAATTCACAGAAATCTCAAAAAACTCTGCAGAGTGAAGGATCTGCCAGCACAAACCAAGTGTGTGAAGGTCCTGGAGTTCTGGCTGCACCTTTTCAAAGTCAGAACATCTTGCTGCAACTCTCTCGGCTGACCTCCCTTGTAACACGTGGCACATGTGCAGCATTACTTGTTCACGGTAGGGGTAGGGACTGCCCCACTTCCCTTGTGCTCCTTTGCCCCATGTCCCAGCCTTCTGCAGTGGGAAAAGACTGTCTCTTTGACCCATCCATCCAATTAAAGCCAGTTGTTGACAGTAGCCTTTCTCTTCTTCTTTTTTTTTGAGACAATGTGATTTTATCACGCTGCCACTGAACTACGCTCCCCTTGTCTGGAGCTGGAACTGGATGCAGAAGAGTCAAAGAGTGAGAGATGAGTAGAAGAGAGACAGTGTAATGACAGAATGTTTCACATGCCTTTGAATTTCTAAGGGGATTAGGCGCTCCCCTGGTGCTTTGACATGGAGCCTATGGCAGCTGCTTTGGCAAAGCCTGCCAGCAGTTACACAAATATGTTATTTTCCCCTCATTTTCCCAAGGTGCAGAGGACACAACAACTTCTGTTACAGAGCAGCAACAAAGAGCATTTGGAGCTGTCAGAGCCTGCGTGCTCGTGTTCCTCTGCGTGCAGGACCACCTCTGAGAACTTGTGCACCCATTTGTGTCCTAGTCAGATACCACCACTTACGTTGTTGAAGTGTAATCCCGCAATGCACACGTGAAATAAGTGCCAGAGCCATACAAGTCAGCCTTCACCCCCAGCCTCCACACCTTCTGAAAGAGCTTCTCTGGGTCAAACCTTTTCCCAAGCATCAGCTGAAACAAAATCCTCTAGTTGCTGTAATTCTATCTGCCCCACATACTCCAGAGAGTTCTTTGCACAGCAGAAGTCCTTTTCCTGCAAGCAGGACAGGGACAGCAGGTGTTGTGCTGGTGTCCCTTCAGTGGAATCTGATTACCATTTTGGTTGCTTTTCTCTGTCTATTTGATATGGTTGTTTAGGAAGCTGTGGCTGATGGTGCATTTTTAAGCCAAGCACTGACAGAAATCAGGTGTCTTCACTTTATAAAAGAAACATTAACCCACAGGTTGAGATCTGCCTGCAGCATCATTGGCAAACATGAAACTTGAGCTTTTCACAAAATGATTGGAGTTCTTTTCTCATTTTAAAGCAGATACAAGGTTTAGACATTGAACAGTAATGCTAGTGGAGATGCAGCAAAATAAAGGACTCCCTGAATAGGAAAGAACAAGAGACGGGAGAAAAGGAGGTGCTCCCTCCTGGTTGCAGAAATGGGCAAGGAAAATTACGACAAGGAAGAAGCATCAGTATTCATAGCTGCAGTGAGAGTTGAAATGATGGTCAGGGCCTGTCAGTCCCAATACCGCATCCTTGATTCACGTGCACTGATTCAGACATTAATTTGGACCTCAGATGTGCGTGTCTGACTCCCAGCGAGCCCTCCTGGAGGGCAGAGTGTGGTCTCCTGAACAGCGGGGTGAGGGCATAAAGCCCCAGAAAGAGTGGGCTCGGCAGCGGTGAGTGCAAGCCCTGCCTTCGTTGGCATCTGTGCCCTTGGGACGGGACCGGGCTCGCTGGTTTCGGTGCAGGACACACGCACGCTCACAGAGGGTTCGCTCCAGCACCAGAGTGCTGTGAGTGTAAATGAAGACTGTCACGGCCACAGTGGCTGGG
>VZTA01022248.1:0-11533 GCA_013398855.1 Mohoua ochrocephala
CCTGTTTTGCCCTTGCAGTGTTTCCTCCCAGCCCTTATCTCAACTCATGAACCCTTTGTTAATTTTTTTTTCTCTCCTCTGCCCAGCTGTGGCAGGGGAGGGTCAGTGAGTGACTTCCGTGGGTGCCTGACATTGGGCCAGTGTCAAACCATGACGAGGTGAAAAAAAAAATTGNCAATAAACCAAAACCCCACCACACTTACATTTCTCATGGTTTAGAGAAGGCATTTAGTGTTTGCTGACATAGAGAGAGTATGGAAAAAAAGGAAATGCTGAAAACAAGGACTGAGGTGGAGCAGTGAGGAATTGGAGTGTGCGCAGTGGGTGGTGTGTGAACGATGGGTGGTGTGTGAGCAGGAAAGGACCTTTAGTAGTCATTTAGTTCCACCCCCTGCCATGGGCAGGGACACCTTCCACTGTCCCAGGCTGCTCCAAGCCCCATCCAGCCTGGCCTTGGGCACTTCCAGGGATCCAGGGGCAGCCACAGCTTCTCTGGGCACCCTGTGCCAGGGCCTCCCCACTCTCACAGGGAACAATTCCTTCCCAATATCCCATCTATCTCTGCCCTCTGGCAGTGGGAAGCCATTCCCTGTGTCCTGTCCCTCCATCCCTTGTAAATTGTCTCTCTCCATTATTCCTGTCATCTCCTTCAGGGCCTGGAAGGCCACAGTGAGCTCACCCCAAAGCTTCTCTTCTCCAGGTAAACAATCCCAACTCTCCCAGCCTTTCCTCATTCAGAGCTGTGCCCAGAGACAGTAATGTTTTAGTAATCCACAATATTTGATTTGGTCAAGTTTAGTAAAGACTCTTAAACTTTTTTTCCTTCACAAAGAAATGTACTTTACGATGCACGTTTAGATCAACTGTCCAGGTTTCTCGTACATTTTGGAATATTTCTAACATGAACTGTAGGAGAGTTTTCACCATGGTCCAAGGACAGGCTCAGTTTCCATCTGATGTGCATCTTTTACAATTCTGGAATGATGTAGCTCTCGGTTTTTAACTAAGGGAGTTACCTACAAGAGAATGGCAGATAATCCGGTGCAGCCATCCAAAAACTGAAGATGATATGAACATGGGAGATGCAGATAATATTTCCACTTTCACTTATTTTGGTAATTCAGGTCCAACAGGTTCTTCCTAGCCCTGAATTTCCTGGGTGTTTATTCTTCCCTTTTTATCCTTCTTGGCTCCCGTTGTTATAGTGGATGGCACATTTTCCCCCAGCAGGAGCTGCATTTTGAGGGGTGTGAGATGATTTTTCCCAAATATATTCACAGCTAATTCCACCAAATTCGATACCTATAAGACATCAAATATATTTTAAAAAAAAGCATACAGCAGCAAGGTTTTTATGATGACAACATACTAAAGAAGAGAAAGATAAACCAAAACACTTATTTTATGACATCCAGAAAATCTTATTGTTTCCCCAGTTCAAGGAAAGATTAGCTAGCACTGGCTGGAAGACCAGAAAATGTGATTATTTTTATGGACACTACATTCTGCACACACACTAAGGCTGGGGAATGGCAAAATAAATCAGGGAAATATTTCCATCAATATCATCTTGAAAGTCCAATTTTTTTATCTTTTAGATCAGGTGGGAATACCTCAGGAAGTAAATATTTTCTTTATCTCTCATTTCACTTTTAACAGCATTCTGTGTTTATCTTCTCTCTGTATTGCATGAGATTATTTCTTTTGAAGAGGGAAGATGGAAAACAAAACCAGACATTTTATTTTGTGACTTTCATCTTTTATGGCCTTATTATCTGGATGGCTACACCTCCCCGTGCACTGTGCATACATGAGAGGTAAAGTAATTAAAGATTTTAAACAAACTGTGCTTTTAACAAGGAGAGTTATACCCACACAGAAGGATGGGCTTTATTTCTCACTCTTAAGGGCTCTCTTTATTTCCTGGAGAATTAAAATGATTCTGCTATTGATCTCTGGGAGGTCACAGGGTATTTTTGAGGTAACACACGGGCTGAACAACAGAAGAAATCATAATGTGGAGATAAAAGTTGAATTTCTAGAAGTGCCACTGAATGTGCAGCAGTAAAAGTTTCAGTCTTATTAGAGCCCAAAGAAGTCAATGGACCAAACAGACCAAACTCCACATGAATGAGGCCAGGTTTAAGCTTTGAACACAACTCCCCTGAGTTCAAACCAGTTCAGCTCAGCTCATACTTTAATTAAGGGCATATTTGAAGAATTTTAGCATCATCTTACGCAAGGAGAAATGAACCTACATTATTTTTTAGGATTTCGTGTACATTGAAGATCTAAGGTAGCAGTAACATTTCTCAATGGCCTTTTGTAAGAATCTGAAAACACACTTCCAGCTCTCCATCAAAAATTTCCCAGTTTATTAGTAAAAGGTTGCTGTAGGATCCATTTAGGAGCACATTTATCACAAGTCCTGTTCTGGTGTGTCTTTGTTTTAAATACGCTCTTTACACAGTGAGGAAAATATTTACTATAACATGCAATTTTTATTCCATAATGGCTGCTCTAATTCTCTCTGATAAATTTGACTTTGCCTTTCCAGCTCTGCGTGGTGCCTTTTTTGGTGTTTGGAATCTTGTTAACATTTTTAATAGAGTATCACCCCATGAAATTATAGACCTTGGGGGATAAATTAAGGTAAAATAGTAAGTAAAAGGATCACTGAGGTGCTGTTGAAATTGAAACAAAACTTTTAAAGGAAAACCAGCGTGTTACTGTATCCACAAAGAATTATTGCTGTGGGTTTGACACCCCTGAGTTTTCACAAGTCCTTTTTCCTCTCAATGCTGGTTTACCAAATTTCCTCAAACGGGATGAAAAACAATCTCTGCTTACTAACAAACTTCAGTAACAGCTGTGGGAAGGAGGAGAGGAGGGAGGAAGGAAAGCAGAGGATGTGTTTTTCCTATTGTGAGTCCTTATTAGTCTGGATCAGCTGTCTTACTAAATGTGGACTTTCTTCTGCCAAAACCACCAGAAAGAGTATGCACCTCATAAGAATAAATCACTGCAATCTGTCCTAGCGCAGAATTCAGAGCCAATGGGATTTAAATATATCAAATATTCAAAAAATGAGTATGCGTGGCACTTAAAAAATGTGGGGATACTGGTCAAAGATTGGACTTGATGATCCTGGTGGTCTTTCCAACTTTAATGATTCTATGGAAAGGTAAATGCTTTCACAAATCTGTCATTTGTGCACTTAAAATTTTGATAAAGTCTCCCATTTCTAATATTCCAGTTGAAATGTTCAATGTTTAACACAAGTAGCTAACAAACCTCTAACCATCAGGTATTTGTGTTCCACACTAGGACTAAACAATTCCAAAAGCAGTTTAATAACTAAATATTTGACATTATTAAACCCTACTTGATCTGCACTATGGTACAGGCAGGAAAATGCCAGAAGTCAGAAAAGAAAGAGGAACTCTAGAATGCAAAGTAACAAAGAGATTTTGTCAGTCTCTGGTATTTATTCTGGCCCTTGTTTGTAGTAAACCACCATTTTTTGGGTGTGTGTCTCTGCTACAAATGCAACACAAAGTACCTGACATCCTGTCAGTGAGACAGATCATAAACTGAAGAGCCATATGGTTAAATTATTCTTCATTTTCTGCCCCTGTCCTTTCTGCAGCCCATGTTCCCCAGCCAAGGATGGGTGAGAAACCTGCTGCCCTACAGTTTGCACTGTAACAGAGCTCGGCAGTGGTACTTCCATTCATTTTTATTATTTGGGATATGAGCCTCCTTTCCCAGGAAGTGTAACAAAGAAGTGCCAGCAGCAGTAGTGACAGACCTGCTGCTCTCTTCTGACACACCCTCGAGTTGCACTGTCAAGAAAACCTCATTCCTTGCGCCAGCTTCTGCGGGGCTCGTGCTGCTCCGTTGTTTTTGGGGATGACATCTGTTCTTTTGTCTCTGGAAGGGCGGTGTGGAATCAGCAGGAGCTGCCAGGGAAACAAAAGGAAGGTGTTTTTCCAGTGCGGAGCTGCTGACTGCAAACGTGGCTCTGGAATCTGCAAGGCAGGGATTGTTTTCTCCCGTCATAACTCTGAACACAGCAATTCAGAGGCTTCTCCCTCCTACTCCTCCGAGCTGTTGAAGCAGGTAACTAATGGCAGCCCAGAAAGCATCTTTGAAACATCTGAACTCTGAGTTGGCAAGGCAGCCCTGAAGAAGAGCTTGCTCTGTCTGCACTTCGCAAAATGATCTTTAGTGTTCCTCCCGCCTTTCGTGTTCCCCAGGACACCTCTCATCTCATCACACTTGGGGACCTCAGGAGGGACCTTTCTACTCTGCCAGGAGGAAAACAGAGTTCTGATGCCTATCAGGAGCAATTTCTGTCGCGTTGACATTTCCTCTTGCTGCATGCTGGTGTTTAACAGCCATTCCCTCCCAGATCCTCCTTCTCATTGACCCTGTCTGTCCCATTATCGTTTGGAAAAGGTTCCACAGGCCCTCACCCTGCCTCAGTCCATGGTGGTGTCTAATTGATGCTCCTTTCCAGAGGGCTGATCTGTGCCCTTTTACTCCTGGCTCCACATCTGAAGGAGCTGACAGGCCATCCTTAGGAAAGATTCCCAACATGAAAATAAGGATTGAGCTCGATTACAGCTCCCTTCTTCGCCTGTTTTGGGGTTGGGTTTTTTTTCTGTTAAACACCTCTGCCAATGGCTTTGTTCTTGCTAAGGCACAGGGAAGCTGGAAGCTGTCAAATGCAGCAACATGAATTGAAAAACATGGCTCTGTCTCTAAATCAGGATCATAATTATGACCAATTCTTTTTGCTCCAGAGATAACCTCCTGTTATCTGAAGCAGGGGTATTAGAGCAAGAAAGAGCCATTGATATTTGTGGATGAATTCTGATGCAAAAAGGGTTAATGAAATCACCTGAATAGCAGTGCCATATTTATATATTTTAGAAAAAGCCTAATTAAAATGGGGTGCATTTAATTACCATATAAATTCCAAGTTGTCCCAGTTGAGAGTGGGAGGAACGTGAGAGAACCATACCATTAAGCAATCGAGTAGGTGAAATGATGGGCATAAAATGCTTCTTTAATCAGGGTAGGTACAAACTGGTGAGAGCCTGGTGGTGTTTTACAGCGTTTCCACAGTCAGGCTGACTGGTTTGGGTTTTTTTTTAATTCTCTGTAGGTTTTTGATTTTTCCCTTTGCTTTAGAACATCCTGCATCAGCCACACTGTGGGATATCTCTGTTCACCAGTCTAACCTTATCTCCTGCCACAGCATAATGATCTGAATAGCTCTGGTAATTGTAGGGCCACTGACAAAGAGAGGCTGGAGCAGGGCGGGGATTAGAAAGCATCGAGCTGCAAGCGCTGATGGAGAGGAAGAATCACATCATTGTGGTGTTAGTGATGCTTCCCAGCCCGGAGCCAGCTGCCACAGCAGCGTGGGAAGCACAGCTGGCTCAGGAGCTGGGTGAAATAACTGCTCCACGCTGCTGCAATCATCCCCTGCTAAACCAGTCAGGGCTCCTAGAGAAAGATTATGGGGATAACTGAACACCTGCATGGGTCTAGGAGCAGAATCCATAGCTTGCCTCCCACTTGGAGGCAACTGCATTAGGAGATGTAAGGATAAGTTATGTCCTATCTGTCTGAAAAAGTCTGTGCCTCAAGTGCCTGAGACATTTCTGGCACCCTCGGATACCTCACCGAACATCTTCGTGCTCTCCCAGCCACCTCCGACAGCTGTTCCTCATTTATCAGGAAATATGGTGCAGATTTTGCTTTGCATATCGGTAACAGAAAACCATCAGCAGAATTTACACTGCAAATAATGGTGCAAGGGAGAACAAACTGTTACAGCAATTCACAGCAGCAGAGAGACACAGAGAGACAGGAACTGCCTCAGGCACAGTGTCAGGGTGTTTATGGATATAAATGTGCATCATGGATCATGGAAAGGCTTGGGGTGGGGGGAAGGAACATTAAATCTCATCTCATTCCACCCCCTGCCATGGGCAGGGACACCTTCCACTAGCCCAGGTTGCTCTAAGCCCTGTCCAACCTGGCCTTGGACAGTGCCAGGGATCCAGGGGCAGCCACAGCTGCTCTGGGCACCCTGTGCCAGGGCCTCCCCACCCTCACAGGGAACAATTCCTTCCCAATATCCCATCAAAACCCACTCTCTGGTAGTGGAAAGCCATTCCTCATTGCCCTGTCACTCCAGGACCCTGTAAATTGTCTCTCTCTGTGTTTCCTGTTGGCTCCTTCAGGCACTGCAAGGCCACAGTGAGCTCACCCCAAAGCTTCTCCTCTCCAGGCTGAACAATCCCAGCTCTCCCAGCCTCTCCTCCCAGCAGAGCTGCTCCATCCCTCTGATCATCCTGGTGCCTCCCCTGGACTCTCTCCAGGAGCTCCACGTCCTCCCTGTGCTGGGCCCCAGGGCTGGGGCAGCTCTGCAGGTGGGGTCTCACCTGAGGGGGCAGAGGGGCAGAATCCCCATCCCTGCCCTGCTGCCCACGCTGGGGGCTCAGCCCAGGGCACGGGGGGTTCTGGGCTGGGGCAGGTCCAGCTCTCAGCCACAGCACCCCCAAGTCCTTCTGCCAGGGCTGCTCCATCTGCTCATCCCCAGCCTGGACTGACCCCAAGGGTTGTCCTGACCTGGGTGCAGCCCTTGTTCAACCTCCTGAGATTCCCATGGGCCACTTCTGGAGCGTGCCCAGGTCCCTCAGGATGTCATCCTGTCCTTCAGGGGTGTCACCTGCAGCACTGTGCTCGTGCAGTCCTGCTGATCTTGAGAATGAGATTAGACCATTTAAAAAGAGGAAATATGTAACAAATCCCCTTCTCCAAGACAATTACACATTGAGATGACCTTTGGTAAGAGGGACTGTGTAATTATTAATTGGGACTGACGGCTTCTTCCCACGGCTGGGAATCTGATGCACACACCAGTGCCTCTCCTTCTCATCACAGTACAGGCTGCTTTTTTAACATTTATCAATGATGCTGAGATGTTTCATGCATTTGATTATTTTAGAAAGGTTGGCCCCAAGTCTGTTTATTTATTGCTTCCATTTCCCAAGCTGTTCTCGTGACACCAATCTTTGTGCATCGCAATACAAAGATCCAACAGTGATGTTCATGAGATTTCTCTCCTCCCCATCAAGATTTTGTTATCTCAACTTCATCCTCTGCCAGTTCAAGTAATTGAACTAAATCCTTACTTCTTACCTGGGTTCATTACTCAAAACAGAAGAGAATAATGAAATAATTGTGAAAACATCAGTGTTTGAAAAGGGTGGAAGACACGAAGAGAAAAAGAGTCTGCATCCTTAAGTGCAGGAATGTGGTGTCCAATATTTCTGTGCTGGATAGAACTTGATGGTGTTTCCCCTAAATTAGTGAGCGTGTTAGAGGTGAAGAGCTTTAGGAAGGATAAAAGTTTCTAGGCTTTTAAAAGGAAATAGATTTCTATTTGTACAGTTCTTCCTTGGTGTTGTTATCAGTTGATTTCTATTTGTGCAATTCTACCTTGGTGCTGTTATCAGTTGTCTGTGTTTGGAAGTGTCCAAGGCCAGCTTGGATGGGGCTTGGAGCAACCTGGGCTAGTGGAAGGTGTCCCTGCCCGTGGCAGGGGGTGGCACTGGATGGGCTTTAAGGTCTCTCCCAAGCCAAAACAGTCTGAGATTTTTTGTTTAATAAGCACAGAACCTCTGGAAGCTCATGGCACATGGGAAAGGATGGCTGGAAAAAGCAAACATCACTTGATCTTCGTGAAGGACAAGTAGGAAGATTTGAGCAAGCAAAGGCTGGTTTGCCCCATATCAGACCCTGGGAAGGTGACAGCAAATAATCCTGGAACCATTTCCAAGCACAAGAAAGATAAACCCAGCAGTCAGTAAGAATTTATGAAGGGAATATTGTGTTTAATTAACAGCCTCCATGAGCTTGGTGGATCAGGCAGAGCAGTGGATGGCCCAGGCTTCATCAAGAGCAAGTATGGGCTCCACGGAGACCCAGGGACACAGCCAGGTCTGTCCAGGGGGCTCTGTCCAAATCCCATCTGTGTCCCCAGGCCCTGGTCTGTCCCTGCTGCCACCCAGAGCTGGGGAACCTTTGTTTCTGCAGTCACATCTCCTGTGCACACGTCTTCTCTGTCACCTCATCCTGTTAGCGTAGAAACACACAATCACTGGATGATTCTGTGCAGGTGCTTTTATTGAAGAGCTCTGGGAGGCGGGGTACAGACAAACCCCAATCTGACTCCCACGTGGATTCGAGATGGATACATTTTTATACTCTTCCTTTACATAACTGTTGTATAATCATATGTTAATCGATAAATTGATATTGTTTTATTGTTATATATTGTTTTCACCCAGGCATGAGTTTCAGTCCCTTTCCCATATATTGAGTTTATCTACTATTTAGGTGGGTACACACAGGCAGGTGCACATGATTCTACTAAGACAATGCATAATCACTCCCGTTCCCAAGGCCTACTTTAGCTACCACGATTTTAGAAACATTTTAACCCTATGTTATCAATCCCACCTGGAGTTTGCCGTTGATTGGACGCAGAGGTCTGGAATGTGAAGCACAACAATGGGAAGGCAGTTGGAAATAGGATATAATGTGATCAAAGGACCCAGGGCAGTGACTGGGCACATGGCTCAGCCAAGTGACACCTGCTCACACGAAACTTGTCCCTCTTATGCCCTTTTCCCTTTGTTTTCCCATATTTACCCTCTCCAATCCATTTTGTTATCTCCTTTTCCCTGCCTTTGGTCCTTCCCTAAGCATCCCTTATGAAGGCTCACACATCTCCACGCTGCTCTTAAAACATGCCATCATAAATTTTACGGTGTCTCCGAATGCCCTTCCCTGGCATCCCATAAGTTCTTTCTATCCTCCTGTAGGCTGTAACTCCCTTTATTTTTCATGCCTTTATGGGGAGGAAATTTATTTCCTTGACTTCATCTCACATCAGGAGCACAGGGCAGCCCCTCAGTTGTCCCAGCAGGTGCTTTAAGTTCTCCCTGGTTGCTGCCTGTTGCCTTCTCCTTGTGTTTAATGAGATTTACCATTAGTCAGATAGCCTGACTCCAACTCCTGGGAACCAGGCAACATTTCAACTCAAAATTCGCTTTCCACAAGACTCTAATTTTCACAGGAAACTGTTCATCTGTCTGTAATTAGGAAAATAAAAATGACCTCTTCTGCTTTGAAGCCGCCTCATCCTGCATGAAAACATTGGCAGGTTTAATTCAGCTGGAGGTGTTTAGGGTGGTGTGAGTCCAGGTCTGCTTTAGCTACTGCCATGTCATGGAAAGTTTATTTTCTGACAGCACAGTGGCTTTTATTCCTATTTTACAAGGCAGGTTTCTCATATGTTATATTTAATATATGTATAGTCTCAAACATATAGAGCAAAATTCCTGGGTGTTCTTGGCAGTAGAGTATAAAACTACTTAGGATAAAGTCCTAAGGATGCTCCTGAGGAACCAGGCAACGTGAGCCAACCACTCATGGAATCATAGAACCATTGAGGTTGGGAAAGATGTCCAGGGTCACCGAGTCGAAGCTGTGCCTGATCCCCACCCTGTCCCCAGCCCAGAGCACTGAGTGCCACCTCCAGGCCTTCCTTGGACACCTCCAGGGACGGGGACTCCAACACCTCCCTGGGCAGCCCCTGCCAAGGCCTGACCACCCTTTCCAGGACGAAATTCCCCCTGATGTCCAACCTGAACCTCCCCTGGCCCAGCCTGAGGCCGTTCCCTCTCATCCTGTCCCTGTTCCCTGGGAGCAGAGCCCGACCCCCCCCGGCTGCCCCCTCCTGTCAGAGACTTGTGCAGAGCCACAAGGTCCCCCCTGAGCCTCCTTTTCTCCAGGCTGAGCCCCTTTCCCAGCTCCCTCAGCCGCTCCTGGGGCTCCAGCCCCTTCCCCAGCTCCGTTCCCTTCCCTGGACATGCATGAAATGTGCAACGAAGGAAATAAAAGCAGAGAAAAATTAAGTACTTAGCAGAAGATATGCCTAACAAAATATTTAGACTAGTCAGTCATTATCTCATAATTAAAAAAAAAAGTCCAAAGGAAAGCAAATGAAAAGTTGTCTTTCAAATAGGTATTAAAATGCTAATGTTTCATGCTTCTAATGAAGGTTCTAATAAGAGTGGAAGATGAGAGTGATTGTAACGGGTGAAATACCAGTTCCCATTTTAGCTGTCATTTTAACAACATCATTTTGTGGTTCTGTCAGCTTGTTGGAGCTCTGTTGATCCCAATGTATTTCATTTCCTCACTGAGTGTCTGCCTGTGTGAGGCAATATTGTTCCAGTGTGAAGTGTCTTCATCTCTGTGCAAGTGCTTGAATTGATCTTTAATCTTTTCTCCAAATGAATTTTTCAAAATTATTTTTGAATGAGCTTTTAGTGCCCGCAAAAGGTGTGAGATGTATTTATTCACATCTTTTCCTCTTTTTTTTTTTCTCTCCAAGTCAGGACATGAGGTGCATATCTCATTCCAAATGACAATTTTCTAGATAAAAAAAGTCTCTCCCATTATATCTGAGGCTGCAGCAGTGCAGATTTCCCCATATTCACTATTATAGCCCAGGCTATTAAATATCTCAGCACCTCACATCTGTAATGTTTCCTCGGAGCTAAATAACTTCTCAAACGACTTTGCACATTCAGGAGAATTCCAGACCCACCTTCTTCCACTCTGTCACGTTCAGCTTTAAATTTGATTTGCTTTGCATTTCTTCTCCCTTCTCACTGGCACTGATTTCAATCATTTTCCAGCAAAGAGTCTTGCCCACGAAAATATGAAGTGAAATTTCTATATTGTTTCAAAGAGGCCACAGAAGAAGTCCAGGGAGTTTACGGCTGTCCTAGTAGAGCTTGGTTTTAACTGGCAAACACTGTATTCCATATGGATACTCTCCTGTTTGGCTGTTCAAGAGTGGACAAAAACGACAAAGGAATCCCCAAAACACACAGAAAATCCTTATTTATTTATTTATTCATAGCAGAATTTTCAATTGTTTCAGAATTTAAATTTAGTACTAAATCTTTTCTAAAAGGGGCATCCAGCTGCCAGTGGCCAAGGAAATATAATGGGACTAATGGATTTTACCAGGATTCCAGTTGGATAGGACTGAAATGTTATCCTTTCCTGAAAATTTCCTGTGATCGTCACACCACCTCCCTGCTGCAGTTTTCCTTTATTTTTTTCAGTAAACAACACTTTCTCGTGCAGGGACCATTCATCCATATTCAGAGAACAAAGAGGGGACATTTCTATTAGTCTGGGAGAATGAAAAACAAAGGAGCTAAGTAATGGAATTCTGGAACTCCAGAATGGTTTGGGGTGGAAGGGACATTAAAGCCCATCCAGTGCCACCCCTGCCATGGGCAGGGACACCTTCCACTAGCCCAGGCTGCTCCAAGCCCCGTCCAACCTGGCCTTGGACACTTCCAGGGATCCAGGGGCAGCCACAGCTATTTTTAGTTCCTACTTGGTGTTTCCTTTTCCTCTTTCA
>VZTA01022261.1:0-10413 GCA_013398855.1 Mohoua ochrocephala
AGAATCACAGTATCAGAGAATATTCTAAATTGTAAGGGAATCAATTTTAACTTTTTCTTCCATATAATTTCCAATAGTAACTAGACATGACAAAGTCAGTGGGTTATCTTACTTGTTTTCTCACATAGTCTTTTTTTCTCACATACTGCCATGCCATTTTATGACGCCAGCTGTATCTTGGTGTGTATTAGATGTCACAAAGGGTTGGTGCAAGTGTGGGTATGAGCCGTCTCTCGCAGTTTATGCACACTCCATTTCTTGCTTTTCTCCCCTTAGATATTCTGTGCTTGCTGTCTTTTCCTCCACACCAGTGCAGAGGATGATTTTGCTGCGAGAAGTAAACACAGAGAGCAAACACATAGCTGCTGCTCTTGGAATGAGAGCTTTGCTGTCTGTTAGGGTAACTAAGTGAGAAGAAGAGCTTTCTGCAGTGGGGGTATCAGTGTTAGAAATCAGCCTTTACAAACCAGGATATTGCCTGACCTACTGACTTTGGTTGTCCCCAGTGATGGTTAATAGAATTAATTCGTATTTGCCATGTTTTAAAATGAGAACAGAATCAAACATTTTTTTTTCTTCCCTCAGGTTTGCCAGTCCTGTTTTGCTAGTAATAATAATCATCATCATCATCATCATCATCATCATCATCATCATCATCCTTCATGCATTTTTGCAGTATTTAAATGAGGATTAAGGTTGTAAAGTTTGTTTTCTAGGGCCAACCTAAGGAATATGGCAGGGGTAAGAAGAAGCAGGATAGTCAAAAAATAACCCCATGTATGTTATGTACATCCAGTTTCTCTGGTTGGTTCACTCTACCAAACAGCAGGAAAAGATATGTAGGGTATGTACTTATAGAGGAAAAAATGTGCAGAGATGAATAAAATTAGAAGCTCTTCAGCCAAACAGAATGTAAATCACTGCAAAGCTAAGAATAAACTTTATACAGCAATTGAACATATCTGCACAATAATTTACAAGAAGAAGTCAATTTTATTATAATTTTGCCTTGAAGACTCATTCTACTATGTATTTGTGAAATTTATTTTTCATAATCTGGGTTAAAGTTCCAGATAAATTTGTAGTTATCATAAATTTGGATAGAAATGGATCGTTACAACAAAGTTTGTAGAGTTTTGGAACTGTTGTTTCAAAATGCTGAGGCCTGAAACCTAGTAAGGAAAGAAACAGTTTTTTTTTTCCTTGAGTAAATTGAACAAAATGACACGATTTGTGGTTTTGCTACATGATTTCTCTTCAAGCCAGGTATAAAGCGTGTGTATAAATTAGTAATAAGCCTTTCTGTACACTAAGTTTGGGGTGGATTATAGATGGATAAACTATATTTTGACAAATATTTCACAAAACAAACAATTTAGCCTTTCTCACAAAGGCAGAAAACTTATTGAAGGAAATAACATCACATTTCCCTTAACCAGGTAATAATATGGGAAGAATTCTGATATCTTTCTATACTTGTCTTTGAATGTTAATTGTGATTTAAAATACTCCATAAAATGTGTATTTCAAGTAGTAACGGAATAAAATAAAAAATTATGCAGAATTCTAAAATATGAAAATGTGATCTGTTGATCTTAACCTATAAATCAGGATGAAAACAAAACCCTTTTCCTATCTTTGTTTGCAAAGATATTGCAAGTAATACAGCATCCTCACAAAACACTTAGTATGTATGTATGTGTATGTGAGGAATTACATGTGCAGTCTCACATGTTTACATTATTGTTTAAGATGTATAGGTATACCTATAGGGAGAGAAGGCATTTCATATATCTAATTCTTCATAAATGTTTATTAATAATGAAATAAGGTACACTTGACTGTGAAGCTCACTACTTGGAGGCTTTTATTACTTTTTTTAAGCAAGGTAATCTCTCAACTCTGCAATTGTCTTTCAGAAGACCTTGAGAGATGACCTCCCTTCACCTAAATAATAGGTCTTTTAAAAATTTATTTTCTATATATTAAGAAAGCTTGAGGGAATTACTGTCCTTTAAAAATTTTTTCCTTTTTAATTTGGAATTCTCCATGAAGAACGTAAATGCAAGTATTTTCACCAGGAAATTTATCATTTGCCATCAGCTTGAGTCAATAACAGGCACAAGTGAGTCGGTACTGCAGGTATCTAACTTGGACTTTATTTATACATGTATAATTAGGGAATATTCAGCATTGTTCACAAGTGAAGCTGCTTAGTACGCTTTAGCTAGTGAACATCTGATGTAGTATTTTGCCAAAATGAGTCTTCTGTTTAGACATGGCCTCAAAGCACAGATGGATCAAGAGGGTATTCAGCACCGCTTAGGAACCAGTTTGGACCTTGCTCTGATTTTATATTTTATCATTCCGAGTACCGGCAACTGCATTTCTTTTTCCGTGTTATCTGCACGTCTTGGTGACAACTCTCTCTTCAGTGAAGAGAGAGTTCTACAGCAATTTGACAGCCAGCAGTATGATGACATTAGACAAGTAAAGAAGTTGAAAGCAGAGCAACATGGAAAGCAAAATAAATTTGAGTGAATTACACACAAACTTTTTAGCTTATTTTGAGGAGTCAGCTGATTTCAGTAACTAAGGGGCATTTTAAGAAGAGGTGTCTTTGACTTTTGGATTAAGAACTGCTAGATGTAAAGTTTCAATCGATTATTTAAGAGAACTATGAAAATCTAAATATTCCTACTTATGGTCCTAATATTTTGGTATATGAGAAACAGTTGTCCAACTTCATGTAAAATTAGGAAGCCTTAGGGTCGGTGTTCTTCAGTTCAAGTATTCCCAGAAAGCAGAACTGATTTGCATTGGCAGTTAACTCCTAATTAAATAGATCATCTTCTGTAAGTTTCAAACAAGCAAAAGCTTATGCAAGCCTAACTTGTATGTCAGTGTCTCTCATCTGATCAAAAACTTTATCAAAATTCACCAAAGCTTCTTATCCTGAAATTCATTCCAGAGAAGCATCTTTTAAGTCTGGAGATCTTCTGAAAAAAATCAAGAAGTATTAGATAAATGTCCATTTAGAAAGCAATGTACTCTCCTCTAGATATTAGTTTAGTTAAAGATAAAATTAAAATAAAATATTTATCTGCGAAAATTAGTAGAAAGGCCATCTGCTTTTGGAAAGCCTAGATATTACTCATTTTAGAAAAACATGATAAATAAATGGAATAAATCTACATAGAATAATTTTTCTCCAGAGAATTTCAGCAAATTTATTGAAGCAGACAAGGAAAACTCTTAATCTGAAGTTACTCTAAAGCATAGCTGACCTCCATGCAACTGGTAAAATGATTTTGTACTTCATACCTACAAGTGGTGGCTTTTCAGAACTATAAACTTTTGTGATCATTTTTCAGTAAGAGTCATGATTGAAACTGGATTTCAGGATAAGGGTGACAATTGTATCAGTAAGTTATTTAACAAAGAAAGTTAGTGCTGAATCTCCCTGGTGCTGAGGTCAAGCACTGAATTCGGCATCCCTTCATAAAAAGCCTATGCCTGTATAACCCTTATGACAAGTCTATCCAGGAAATTCATCTTCAAAAACAAGAATCAGAAAGAAATTTTCTTAAGGAAAGAATCAGTCTGGGGTGCATTAAACTACCTTACTACTAAGTTTGACCATTTAATACCAGTCCCATATTGATCTGTTTTAGTTCAATCTTGATGGACTCAGCTGAGGATTTACATCTTTGCAGGCAAATTCTGAAATCAAGTAATAATAAATGCTTTATACTTTTTAAAATGGGTTCTCTCTTTCTCTCTCTCTCTCTCCCTCTCTTTCTCTCTTTTTCTCTCTGTCTCTAAATTTTAAATAAAGGTCTGTAATGATGGGAAAAGAACCCAGCCAAATGTGTTGTGCATGGGTCAGGTAGATCATCTGAAGTTCTCAACACATTCCTGCTTTGGCCACATTGATTCCTGCCTCCCTTTCTCTCCTCAGGACCAAGCAAACCCTGAAAAAAGCTAAGTGTCTCCTGTGATATGCTGATTTTAATTTTAATAGAAGCTAAGACTGTTCAGCATCTTGTAGTAGACACTCAGCAGCTGAAAGACCATAATTTCCCTTCTCAAATGCAGGGGAAAGAACAATAAAGTAAAATCTCAAGACAGAGTCAACGCTCCCTCAAGGAAATTTCCGACCCAAATCTAGCAATCAGTGAAATGTCGTGTAGGACATCAGGAATATCTGACAGAACAACCTGCAGATAAAACCCGACTGTTCCTTCCTGAGCTTTAATACCGATCTCCACAAAACCAGAATAGAAGGGGAAAATAGGCAAGTAGGAGCTTTTTAGTTAGCTGCCATCAGTAGAGCTGGGATACTCTTCCACTTTCTGTCCAAGAAGCTCCATCTTCTGATGGGGCACCTAGAAGAGATTCATATGAATATGAGCAAATACTACACAGTAGGCAATCAGTCAGCTCTGTTACTGGATGGCAAAATCTTCCATCACTCTGAGAGAGCTTAGATGGCGCATTCCCTAAGTGGGCAGAAAGTGGGGCCTGTTTTACAGCTGAGTCAAGTTTATAATTCCTGATCTTTGCTTGGTGCTGAACCCTTTATCCTAAACACTGCACAGAGATAAAATCTATCTTTATATACTGGACTATACACTAGGCCTAATAAGAAGGACATACTCTTAAGTTTTAGTTTACTATATGTGATGTGAAAATAACCAAAGAATTCTACTTTGCATTTGTGATTATTATTATACACAAATTCTGTATGTCAAAAAAAGGTCCTGGAAATATATATTAAATGTCAAGATTTGATTTGCTTTTTGTAAATATTGCTGTAGTTTACCGGTGAGCAATGAACTGGCCTTTCTTTATCCTAATTATGAAATGTACTGTGTGAATATCCAAACTCTTGCAATATTGATGATAAAACAGTCAAGCACAGAACCTAAATGCTGCACTGCAGGGTATCGGAACAGATACCCTGGATATTTGCTATGTGTGGTCCTATCCTGCTTTTTACGGAAGGATTCTTCCTTTCACTGAGGACAAGCGCTGTGTCTTTGTTGAATGAGGCCAGAAGAGAAGAACATAAGAATGGAAATGCTTAAGAACACATCTGGAGGGGAAAAAAATTACTTTTGAAAACTTTCATGTTTTCTGAGGTATTTTGATTTTCCTCAGGGAAAAAAAAAGAAACCAAAATGTTTGGTCTCACTGTTATTGAAACATCTGTCTCCGCATTCTAATATTGTTTCGTGGCGTTGAAGGTGAGATTCCTTCTCTCCTGTCTAAGCAAGTTCTAGACGCGTCATTGTAGTTGCATAGCTGAAGTTCCTGTGCACCAAACAATCCTGTATGTAAAGGAAAATAACAGCATTGAAAGACTTTTAAGAAAACGTGATGCAAGATTTGCATGTGGGAATACCTGATGCTACAATTAGATTTTAAAATGCTAAAATTAGAAATAACGTGAAACTTACTTTTATTATTAAATTCCAGAACTTAGATAATTTTACAGTTGCATTTGTGTTCTAGAAACACAAACCCTTATTTCTCACAAAGAAAAGAATCAGAAATAGATTTAAATGACAGAAAGCAATCCAACGGAGTTGAAAATTACAAAAATTCAAATTATAATTGAGCATGCTAGTTAACATAATTAGTTTAACCTAGGTATGATATAATTAATGCTAAACCCAAGAAAAAATTATCTTTACTGAGGTAATACATGGAATGTGACTTCAAATTTAATTTCTTTGTGTAGACTATCCTTGCCTAAGTTGCCTAAGAAAGCTAAGAACCATTTTCCCATTTTTCCAGTTCCTCAACTTATGTATCCACTTCAAACATCACTTTTATCAGTTTGGACAGTAGAATTAGTGACTAGTGTAGATAAAATATAGCTGAGTAATAAAGAGCAAGATTCTATTATGACAATGAGCAACTTAAGCAAACCCATTGATTCCCCTGCTCAGAAAGTTGGCAGATTCTCAGCCTATACAAATGAAGAGCTAAGAAACACTGCGTCTCTCTTGATTTTAAAAAGTGATTTTAGTCACCATCAAGTTTGGCAATATTTTCTGGTAGTCTGTATGAGTAAAAATTGAACTCAAGTCTGGATTTCTAAATTGCCATCTGCTATTCTATACAGATAGTATACCCAGCAGTGCAGACCTCAATTTCTGCATAAGTTTTCGTTTTTTTAACCTTACATCCATCTATTGATAGCACTTGATTCTCCCTGCACAGCACTTCTGTACAAAAAGCAGAGTCCCTATATGTTTTGACTGCAAGTCTGAAATTGTGGTGGCTATTATATGTGGCCATTTCGACTCATTAAAAAAAGCTTGTTCTGAATCTGAACCTAAATGATAAACAGAAAACAACCATCTCCAAGAAAACAAAAGCAAGCAAACTAACAAAAAACGCCCTCCATCCCAACCCAAATACCAAACACCAAAACCCCAAAAAAAATCCTGCTTACTTGCTTTATCAGGTGACTTAATAAAGTGAAAAATACTGTCAGAAACATGTTCACCTAAGACTACAGTGCACCAATCTAAAATAATGAGAGGAATTATTTTTCCAGATGAATCGTAGTATTTTGTGAAGCTTTTTTTCAATGTCTGGCATAAAGGTAACTTAAAATTATCGATATTCCAGTTCAGGAGTAAATAAAAAGGTTTAAAAATTTGTTGCTTCTGGATATATGTTGTGTCAATGAATAATTTCCGAATTAATCCTTCAAAGGAGTGGTTCAGGTATTCTAATATTTCTTCCACTGCATTTAATTCACTGTGTGGAAAATAGAAAGTTCATTGTTACATAACAGTGATTTTTGTAGCTTTCACAAGTATCAACAGATTTTACAATTTAAAAATTAATCTCAAAAATGAAACTACAATGTACCAAAATCAGCACATATATCTAATTTACTAATTTTAAACCAAAATCAAAATAGTATTTTAAACATGGTGGTATTTTTGAATAGTTAACAGAAAAATACTGCAACATACAATATGAAAACAAATGTCAGTGAATGTGATATTGTCAGTGGTGTAACAGTTGTTTGAAATGAAAAGTATGTAGGAACATTCAAGAATGCAAATTATACCTCTAAAGTAATAACAATTGAAAAGGAATACTTGATGATTGCATTCCTTTTTTACTAAGCATGAAATGTATGGAACAGAATGTGGCAAAAATCTCCACACAGGTAATTGATGTGACTGTTTTTTCTGTCTGTTTCTTAATCCACTTATAATCTCATTGTTTTTCCCTATGTACCTGGAAAGTAATCAAAAGCCAAGGACAATGCATATGCTTCAGTGTTCCACTTTTAGGACCTCAAGCAAGGCCTCCAATTCTGAATCATTTATTTCTTGACTTTCTCAAAGACTTTTTCACTCATTTTGGGTCAGATCGTAACATGGATTTTTAATTAGAGTTTCCCACTGACGGTAATAGGAGTTTCTGCTAAAAAAATCATTTGCCTGGTTGGGATCACTGTGAGATTCCTACAGAAGAAAGAATCTGATGTCTCATAAAAATAGGATAATGATAATGGTAGCAGTGTGAAAGCTGGAAAATGAAAGAATTTATACCAAATGATACACAGAAATAGATGCCAAGCTAAAGGTGATGTTTTGGCTGTTGGGTCTTCTTTAGACCATAAGTGAGAAATTAATATTTTTCTATTTCTTCAGCCAGAGGAAGGCGTCAAAGACAGAGCATTGTCCCTATTCTAGTTCTGTGCTTTAGCATATGTTTTAAAAAGTAGAGGAATGTTGTTGGGGAAAAAATAATAGAGCAGATCAGAAGAAAACTGCCATTATTTTTGGTAAGTAAACAGACTCTGAGAACTATACACTCAGAGTTGCTCTAAATTCAGTATTCTGCCCAGGGACACTGCTGGTGAATAATTAAGACTCCTACTGGCTTAACTAAACCCAATTATAGATGTAAACATTCCACTAAAAATCACTGTCTAAACATTTCCTTAGTGATAATGTTCCATGCAGAGGACCTGTTCCAGCCATCCTGACTTGCATGGTATGATATTACGCGTGTATGGAGTTTAATTGAGGTTAAAAGGTCAAATTCTAATCTCATCTGTACAAGGGGTACATCTCGAATAAAGCTATTAAGGTCAGAGGAGTTACTTTAGATTTACAGCACTGTAAGTAAAAGCTTATAGGGTATATTCACATTAGATTTTTTTATGCCTGTAAAGGTTACATGCTTGGGCACCTAGGTTTTCTCTTACAGATAAAAATTTTGGCTTTTATGTCCCATATTATATGCCTATCTAATTTACATGTTCCTATAAATTAGTGGTTTATAATTCATATGTAAATGCAAATACTTTAAAATAATCTGTCTTTGAATCTGAGGAGATATTGTGTGGAGGGAAACAAAAATATTAACTTTTTTTCCTAGGTCAGGAATGGCAGTCTATTTCTTCTCATGGAGCTCTAAATAGACTCACTCTTGTAGTATATTTTCTAGCATCTTTTGCTAAAAATGGTTCTGCCTTTGACAGATGTGGCCTTAGGCGTGCAGAGACTGTGACATTCATAGGCATAATGCATGAAAGCCTAAAGAACAGGAGATGTATCTTTCCGATTCCCTCAAAATAAAGTGAGGGAATCATATTGACTTTGTAAGGATATATGCAGCCTCCAGAGGAAACCAAAATATTATTTTTTTAGAGTTATAGTAATGGCCAAAAAAATACTTGGTACACTTCCCATGCGATCTATTCACATTATTGAACAAACCATAACTAATGCATCAATAAGATAGGTGATTTGACATGATATTTTTCCACTTAATACAGCTGTGTCTTTGGGTAAAAAAAATAATGTATACATACAGTATATGACATTGAACAAAATTGTGTGAGAGAACAAAACACGGCCGTGAGTGTTCCCATGACAAAAAATATACAGAGTGTGGTATGGAAGGCAAGATAAGGAGGGACATAGTGGCTTAGGACTATTCTATTTCCTCCTAGGCCTAATTTGTTTCAGTTAGGTTGACTGGAAATCTTTTTGTTGCTGTGCTAAAAGGAGTCAATTTTTTTAACTGAGCATAATGTTTTACGGAATAAAAAGGGCTAAAAAAGACCCCCCACCAACACTCCTGGAAAGTATGGAAGTAACCACTTTGAAAGCACGAGACAAAATATTTTGATAGATAAAGAAATCCAGAGAAAAGTGAGAAGTGAGATTTAAAATCTCCAAATATAACTGTATTATAAATTTTGAGATAACCAAAAATCTCTCATAGGGAGAGTGTCACTGGCATGGGCATGAGGCTTACAGTGGGTTTACATTGCAAACATAAGGGAAGGACCCAGAAAATGCTCTGGGAGGTAAAAGTGGAAACTAACCCAGTTGGCAGTGAACCAGGGTTACAGAATGAGAGCGTAAATGTAGCTGAGATTCAAAGCTGTTTTTCAAGTACAGTTAGTAGGATTCCAGCTTTTGGAATGAATAATCTTGAACAAAAGAAATTGAGGAAAACACTGTCTATGTATTGAATATCAATACACTGGGGACTAAAATGAGTGGTGTTTGCTGAAAGGCATATGGCCACCTTAACAAGTTTCTTAAACAAGAATTGAGCTGTGTTTAAGTATTGTCAGCTACGAAAATATATTTTGCATTGATTTTTTACTGCTTACTTATAAAATGCAGAGCATAGTTTTGATAGAATCACTCTCAGTTAAAGTTTGAGATGCTTTTGTATTTTTTCTGATATTAAAATTTTACTTATAGGTACAGATTGTTTTGGAATAAACTGTAACTCATACCCCTTATAATTCAGCATTTCAACATAGTATTTCTTGTTTAATGATTATATTTCCTTACATGTAAAACCTGTCAATTCTGCCTATCTGTTAATGTCTTAAAGTAACCTGCTAGCCCACAAACTCTAAAGCGGTGTTATATTAATTTCTCTGGTATTGGGCTTTTAACTGGTCCTTTAAGTAACCTTGTTCGAATACCTGTGTATAGTAGCAAAAGTAAAATACTCATAGGTGTTATATAAGAGCTCCTACCACAGAAAGCAAGGCAGACTGCGTTTAATAAATGGGATAATTATCAAAACCTGAAAAGAATAGTTTCAACCAGATGAGAGGAGGTGGTGTTTCTTAAGTTAAGGTACATAATTGATGTGTAGAAGTCACTTCCAAAAGCAATAACCAGGATGACACTCCAGCAAAGTGTGAGGTATTCCATGACAACTCAAGTAGCCGCAGTTATGTTATATGAGAAGTCAACTGCATACAGATAAACAGTCAACAAGTCAAATAACAAAACTTTTCCTCTGGACAGGTAACTTCATCATGGGCCATTTCTACTTGTAAATGATTTTTTTTCAGTTTAGATAAGGCTGGCCAGCTAGAGAGTCAGGATGATCTGA
>VZTA01022267.1:0-51224 GCA_013398855.1 Mohoua ochrocephala
ATTTAACAGAAACAGTCAAGATGTATGAACTTTGCATTATTTAGCTCAAAGTTGTTTGCTGATTTTTTTCCTGAGGATTCCATCTATCCTTTCCCATCCCTAGCACATAACCTGTAATAAGGTTGTGCCTTCTTAACCCAATCTCATCTACTTAAGTGCTTGTAAAAGAATCCAGAAAATGTGCTACACAACATATACTGATAGTCTTTGGAAAGTCAAATTAAAGCATTACAAAGCATATAAATGTAATTCCATTCTACACATTCCTATGTAAACAAAATGTGATAAAAACAACAGTTGTGTTTTATGCAGGCAGAAACTGATTTTCAACAGCAACAACTGCAAGGGAAAAAAATCCCCCCAACATATTTGGACACCACAGAAATTGTATAAAAATATTATGTTTTCCCTACTGATACTTGTACCTCAAACACAGATGATAATTGAGTAGATTCGTAATATACAGTACTTTTTGCTCCTTTTAGTAACCTTTATTTTTTTTAGTAGCCTCTTAGCTCCCCTCTTGTTAATATGGATTTGTGTCTTGTAGATTTTTTTAGGAATAAGAGAAAAGACAGTTTTGAAATGCTGTGAATTCTAATCAGCCACATATTAACTGACCACATTAATAGTACAGAAATAATTATGTATGTTTCATGTCATAATCATAAAGCCCCAAATTTTCATTAACTAAATGAAATGCCCCCCAAAAACTTCCACCTAGTATTTTAAGGATTCAAAGCCTTATAATTGTTCTTGGTTCAAAGAAATGGGGGGGAAAGCTGTGACTCTAAGAAATGTATAGTTTCAATAAATGTGAATGCTATTTACTGATAAAGGATGACTAGACAGTATTCTAGGAAGTGTTCAAATACAGTTTCTCACACTGTAGATTTTGGTGTGTCTTTGTGTAGGTGCAATGCTACACGCTTCACTCACATCAGTCCAGAGCAAACATGACGTGTTATTTCAATATAAAACGCAAACTTCAGTACTGAAGTTCCATTCTTTCATTTGAAAATTATTCAATACAATAAGACTGGATACAGCTAGGACAGATAAAGCTTTGTGTTTAGAAGCCAATTAGGTGATGAAAGCTAAAAGTTTTATCACCTCATTTCATAATTGGAATGTAAGTAAAGAAAAGAGAAAATATTGCCTGGAGTATGAGTATACTGACAATACATTTAGACACACTTACACAATCCAAGGTGTATTATCTATTAAAAATCACAAATCTTCTACATTCCTACAGAAATTCAGTCTACTTTAGCCTTTATTTAAGCAACTGTGGTAAATAAAAATAAATAGGATCTAGAAACCTATTAACTCCATCAACTATGTAGACCTTAATCATATTAATACCTCTACATATTGTTGTTGATGGCAGCATGTTTCAATAATATTGCTTTGTCAGAGCATTACTTAAAAAAACATAAACAGTCTACCAAAGAAACACATACAAACACTCAGAAATCAAGAGAATTAGCTAACTGATGTGGGTGCTACAACCTGAACCAAAACTACGCCAATTCCAAGCAGTCTACAAGCATGACACGTTGAACACACTGAATTTTCCACATCTTAGTGAGAATTGCCAATAAAACCTGGAGCACCACACTTTGCTCACAGAATTTGCTTCAGTGTTTGACCTTGCTCTGATGCAGAACTCCATTGGCACCCAGTGGAGAAGCTCCAGAGCACAAGACATTGCACTGGTTTTACTGCCATTGACTCACTGAAGAGAAATCCACAGTTAATTGCAATTCTTCAAGACGGTTATTTAAAAACTTAAATTCTCGAGTGCTCTGTTGGATTGCAAACTCAACATCTTGCCAGAATAAATCCTTGCTGAAACCCAAATGTATGCCACTGTCTTTAACAATTAAGCTGTGGCATAAGATGAACTATCACACAAGTTTACCTTGAGTTTTCCCGGTTTTGCTAAGTTTAATATCCATATTGTTGATATGAATCTTCAAAAGGTTTTCAGTGAATATCAAAACACAGCTGTTAGAATGAAAATGCAAATAAGCACATTGCATGTTAACAGGTGAAACCCAAAAAACTCAGGAGTTTTTAGACACATATCGTAAGCCAACATACCCTGTAGCATCACATTTATCAGATAAGATCATATTGGTATCTACTGTAGTCTATCACAAATTAATGTATCTAATGATCCAAAATTCAGAGCCCAATTCAACCATAATGTTTAATTCTACATTATACAGGTTTATGCCAATTTAATGTTCATACGCTAAGATAACTTAATGTTTTCTATGTGTGTTTGAAAACAATCCAGGCTGCCTTAAAGTAGAAGTTTCAAACTCATCAACTCAACTCTTTGCCGACTACTATCTTGAACAGGGAAATCAGGAACACATTTCTGGAGCCAAAACTGTTCCAAGACTCTACTGGATAAAACAAGTGAGCCACAAAAATCTTCCCAGAGGTGTGCTCACTAGAAAGCAGCTTGGCAACAGACAGTTTTACAGACCTCTCAGAAATCTCAGAGGCTGAAATGCAGGAGTCTAGATGTGGGGCATGACAATTTGCAAGTCCACCCTAGAGAGACAGAATTTAGAAACTCATGAACGATGGCAGTTTGTTCTTGGGTAAACACTCAGCTGTGCACAATACTTTGGTACGATAAATGGAGTGACTCAGCTTGAGTCTCGTGAAGGGGCAACTTGATCACAGCTACGTCGAAATATTTGATCACAGATCTAATTTTACAAGTGGTATGAGCAGTCACTAAGTTGAGAAGATAACTGAGGGACAGTGAATATCTGAAGGCAACTATATGGTACATGTTGAAAATACATACGAGCTCTGCAAACAGGAGCAGCTTCCCTTTAATAAAGTCAGAATGGTGGTACTGCCTATAAAGGGACTAAGTACCTTTACAGGTACTATCAGTGTGCCTGCTGATCATGTGCATGCCCTGAAACAGCCACTACTGGGCTAAGCTTAATGACACACCAGAGAAAACATTTGAGAAACAGACAGCAACACCTGCCTTGGATGCACATTGGCCTACCTAGCTTCTATTTTCAGCAATTTGGTGCTTAACTGCTATATTCGGAAAAGACAGAAGAAAAAAAAACCAACTGGCGTTTGAGAACCATGCAGAATGTTAAAATACCTACTCAAAACAAATGATCCAGACAAAATATTCAACTCACAGGAGTGGATGTAGAGGTTTCCTTTGGCAGCATGGGAAAACCAGGGTTATCATCTAGGCACAGGTCATTTCACCTAAGGAGAAAAGCTTTGCAATCTGTTGCACTTGAATAAATGCAGAACAGCCTTTATCTAACATACTAAACAAGGAAGGCTGCCACTGCTTCACAAAGGCAGCTAAGGACCCTCCTGGTCATCCTTCAGCATATACAGGCACCACAAAAATGGTCAGCAACATCCATTACCCCAGACGGGGCTGTCTGTGTTCACAAGCACTGTCTGGGAGGAGTTTTTCTGATAGCATGTGAGTCGGAAGCTCCTCCAAGATGCTGACAACAACAGCCAAGTCATTCTCAGCTGACAAAAGTGGAAGTGATTTTAATGCTTGCCAAGGGCCATAAAGGTCACTAGGCTGAAAAAACCCAAACATCCAAAGCCACCACAATGCCACAAGCACGAGACACAGACACATTCAAATTTGTTACACCTAAAGCCCCCCAACACACTGAAATACATCTTACACCTTTTTTTTTTCTTCTTCAAACCTTCCTTGCAATTTCCTCCTGTACACAGGAGTGAAAAACTGCAAGTAAAAAATTCTCAAAATATCTTTATGCAATTCTCAGGGCATTTGCTATGACAGTGATAAGGAGCATATAATTCCATGAATAGAACATTTTATGTGCACTTGTTTAGATTACATATGAACGACTGAAAAGTAGTTATCAAATAATTTTTCTTGGTTGGTGGAGAAATAAAATTTTAGTTTTATTTATGGCTACAACAAACAATTGGGAAACAAACCTGTTTATTTTGAGGTAACCCTAGAAAAGCATCATTATTTGCAGGAATCAAAAGTTTGGGCCTTTGACTTTCAAAACACTTCCAGATATTCCTCCAAAAAATTATTTTTAGTAGTTTATGCTAATGTTACAAAAATTGTCATATTTTTAAACAGGTGAAAGTAAAATGCCACATTATTTTATGAAAGACATCCAGGTATTGCATATCTCTCAGTGACTCCAACCAGCCTGTCTCTTCCACTCTTGCTAGACTCCATCGTCCTGAATTTCACATATTCCAAAGCGAAATTCCAAATTTCCTCTGCTTGGGCATAACAGGATATAAACTGAAATAAGAACCAAATAATTTATACTGTTTTTTTATGAATATGCATGACTCCAATTGCAATTCCTTGAAATAATTTATCACTCCTGAGATGTCTAGTGTATCACTTCTCTGCCCACTTCAGTTTTGTACTCTGGAATTATTTTTAGTTATTTTTTAGCGCTACGTGTCCATATACTATGTAAAAGCATATATATCCCTGTAAAAATTATAAAATGAAACACAGCTGATTTAACCCATTAGTCAAAAGACTAATAACCAAATAATTTCTGACAAAAAAAATCAAATCATGCTTTGAACAACATGTTTAATATATGAAATAACAGATAAGGTCATTTCTTTACTCTTAAAAGCCCAGTTATGAAGAAATAGTCTTTGAATCAATTCCATATGCCCATAAAATCGCATGCAGGACTTGATTTTTTTTTTTTTTTAACATTTCTGTTCTGTATTGCTTTATTCTACTTATTTTGAATACCTCCTTGGGATATATTCTTGTAGCCACTTATTTTGTTGAGTAACATTCATGTACTTTGAATGTTTTTACTCTCAGACGTTGCTTAGGATTTACTTCCCTTTTCTGTTTTTTTCATTATTGAGGTATTTTAAAGCATTTCAGAAGTTTCCTGAGATACAATCTTTACCTCCTCCTATAAAAATAGCAAGGCTTTTTCTTATCCATGTCTTTTCTATACGACCTCAATCTCTTAACATTTGGAACAACTGCTTTATGAAAGACATCCTAGAACTGCTTAGATTTTAGTTGCTTTTGGTTTATGAAATTTATTAGGTGTGAAATATTTTATTGCCTTATTTACCGGCTTCAGTGTCCTATTCTGGGAAAGTAGGCAGATCAGCTACAGGCACCCCTAAAGACAACAATATTAATGACTCCAGCTGATGTTCCTACTTTTCCAGCCAATGGAAATGTGAGCACCGTTCCTGCAAGCAGCATGCTTCCCGAAGCTCTGCCCCAGCACACTCCAAGTGTTCACTACCTGGAGTGAAGCCAGAAATATACCCTGGCCTGTTTCACAAAACTGTAGAAGACACGCTCCATCACCAAGCAAAGAAAAAAAAAAAGCCATTTATATTTTTCATAAGCAGGACTACTCAAAACCTAACTTTCCCTCACCCAGAAATACAAAATTATCAAATCAATTATCAAATAAAGGACTGAAAAGAGAATTTATGCAACAAATATCTATGACAAAGAAATGCAATTTCCCCCTTGAACAGAGAGAAATAGGTTCAAAACCTGAAGAAAAGTACTGTGCTACCTCCTGCCAATTACTGTGCCATCCCAGGTGTGCCACGTAGCCCTATCAGTGGTCACTCCAGCTTCCTTGACAGTCTATCATAGATATTTGCATTCTATTTATCAATGGTATATTGACCAAATAAATATTTAACACCATCCCAACACGCCCAGAGCAAAACCCAGTTTAACAGCATTAGACAGATGAATGAACAGGCAGTGTACAAGGACGCTGATTATGATTATCACAAATCTGTGTTAAAATGTCCAAATTTAAGCAATTTATATTTATGTTGAAGTGTAATGGAAGTTTAAGATTCAGCAAGCATAAAATTTGGACTCCCTGCATTTAACACTGAGGACCTGGAAACCTGTGTGTGTTTGCAACAGGCACCACAACTTGAGATGGGAAGAGATCAGAGAGCTCCTGACTCCCTATCTCCTCCTTCATAGCCTGTTAGACTCCACACTCATTTTCTGAGGGCGGTTCCTTGACTCATTCTTCCTTTTCAAAAGCAAATGCCCTCATGGCTGAGCTTTACTCACAAGGCATGGAAAGAAAACAGCAACTTGTGTAAGGCAAACCACCAAATTTTATAGCTGTCTTGTTAACATATCAGCTACATCATGGTTAGCCCAATGAAAAAAAAGGCAACCCTGCCTAAGCCAAAGACTGTCCTACAGGAACCCATAAATTTAATATGCAGCAAAACAGATTAATCTACAGGAAGGTGTTCTGCTTGTTTTTGTTCATATATTACATTTCTCTACTGTGATACAATCAAGTGTCGCCAAACAAGCACTCACTTTCATGAGGAACATCAAGAAAATCAGTTGAGTTTAGCAGAGCAATTTTTTCTAGATCATTCTATTCTTCCAGTTTGCACTACTGTCTTAATGCCTTATGTTTCAAAGCAGATTTAAAAATTTTGGGAATAAGTCTCTTCCATAATTCTGTACAAGTCTAGCACAATAGAACTGTAGCTCTTAAGACATATGTGCAATACAAATAATCGCTCACTTCATTATGGCAGCATAAAAGACAACAAGCTCCAAGCAAAATGCCTCTCATTTGTAAAGATGATCATGACTAATCCAATGCCAAGGCAAGACCAAAGATTTTTTTTTAAAAACAACAACTACAAAAACCCACTGTGTAATCTAAAATCTTGTTTAAATTTTATTTTTGCTGCAAGGCTTTACTGAACAATTAAGTGATTTTTTTTTCCATCATGAAATCAAGACTTAGAGTACCTATGAACGGACGCTCATTTCAGGCAGGTATTTTTCATTATAATTCAGCATATCAATTCTTCTTTTTTTTTTTTTTTTTCCAAGGCAAGTTATTAAACCTTCATGCTCCACATCCCCTCCAATTCTTATTACCAAGTTCATACCCTATGGTGAGGCTGACAAAAAGCAGTGTGGATTTGACAACCATAAGCACAGGAATCTAGCAAGAAATTACTATGCAAATGTGCCTGGGAGAAGATAACATTAATAAATATTTGCTGATGGGCCTTTTGCTCCAGTAGGTGGCACATTTATAATGAAAACTTAACAGTAGTTTAAGGCACAGATCAGAAGCCTCAGATGTACATGCCACTGAGAGATGACAAAAGAGGAAAAATACTTCCACGTGTTGTCATTTTAGAGGAACCAATCCAAGCTCACCAAGTTTGTGAAAAGTTGGAAGGAAAATATTTTCATCTTTCTATAAATGCTTTNAAAAAAAAAAAAGTATTTTTGCTCAGCAGTTACTAGCAGCCTCTGTTAAAAAGGTCCATAAAAAATAACAGGTATTTACTAAAGGGGAAAAAAAAATAAAATCAAACCTTCAAAGTTAGTTTTGCAGCTAAAGGAATGTAAGCCACAGGAAAGCACACCACATTTTTACCTCACTGTAGAGAAAAATCAATTACAAAACCTGATACTAAAGAAAGATCTAAGAGAAGGGGAGAAAATACTACCATGTGATTACATAAAATTTGAACTAAAAGAGTGTAAGATGATGTTTCAGAAAAAATAAGTAACTAACCTGAGGTAACTCCTTGACTTCAGTAGGGGAAAGTAGAGGGAAGGCTTACACAGCAGGAAAAAAAGCAGGCCAGTCAGGAGTGACCAACCTTCCCAGACATTCACTGATGTGCAAAAGAGAACTCTACTTCTGCTTTAGTTTGAGCATTTCCACTTTAGTTACTGCTACAAAATAATGTTCTTGTTTAATTCAAGCCACGTTGTGATTTTCAGCTCTTAAAAAAATCAAATTGGAACATATTTTTGTATTTATTCATGGACAGCACTCTCAAAATCCTGAATACAGGTACACACATCCTGAGCCAGAAGGGAGAAGAGCGTAGATAAAGGTCAAGTTTCAAGCAAAGTGCAGAAATAAATTCCAAGCAATACTTAAATTCATAGAGCCCTTTCATTCCCGCTTCGGTGGGAGAAAGTTTCATACCAAGAAAAAAAAATAAAAGCCATATTCTGGCAGCACACTCTCCTGAATCAGAAATACTGAACACCAGCTTGCAAAGCATTAGAAAGATTAGTATTAGTATCATAGTCACAGGCTCGGGAGCAAGCCTGTTAACAGTACATCTTGTCAAGACAGCTCTGTGCAACCAAACTGTAAGCATTTAACCTTAAGTAAAATGGTAAAACGGGAAGGAATTAGTTGTCCAAATAAATTAGTATGCTTACTCTGTGCTTCCCACTCTTACCACAAAGTACAGAAAGAAGTCTTTGTGGATAGATGGATGTAGCTGCTGGGAACATGCTCCAAGGGAGTTGAAGACATTCCAAGGATAACAGTCTGAATATAACTCTGGATGATATTGTCTCTAAACAATACCAATGAAGTGGGAACGACAATGGCTAATAAGCATGCCCATCAGTACTAATGTACCCAAAAAGATAAAACTCCACAAAATTACTTACATGGTTAGATTACAGATATTCTTGTCCCAAAATCTAGGTAAAACTGGAAGGAAACATCTGTCAGGTAAATCATATACACAGTGTTTTTAGAAGCTGATTAGATTGTCTATTCTCCATTTCCTGTCTTCACTGAAGGTATGTTTTAGACCAATGAAAGCCTTTGAAACTAATACCAAGAAAATTAGGCGACATGGTAAGAACACATAATGTACAGGAAATCAGATAAAGCTATGCCAATACAAACCCTACACCGATATTGAGCTAAAATAAGTTATCATGCTTGTTTTTTTTTAATTGGTAAAATAACTTTGAGTGACAAAGTTCACTGCACATCCCAGATGGTACCAAGTAGTGGACACAGAGTTGCTACATAGCTGCCTTTCAGCATTTAAAATACAGTATTAGAAATGGAGTCCAATCTCTACAAAGGAGTGAAACAAGCAGTGCATACCATAAACAAGGAATTTGACCTGGAAAATTACTCTCCTTTCACAAGTGCTCATAGAAAGGCTTGATCCTGCCAGCTGAAAAATAACTAGAGAAGAGGAAAAAACAGCAGAAGTCCAGAAAATCTTGAGAAGTATCAGTATCATGCTTCTAACTTGATGCGAAGAAAGAGAGCTTTATGAACTCACTCCTGGTTGAAAGAGTTATTTGTTCCAGTTACAAGTATGTTGTGCAGACTTTAACAACCAGGACCCAACAGTCCACGGCTGTGGAGGCAAAGTTGTCATTCTGATTCATCGGCGAGTCACTGAGGCCACTGATGTAAAATCATGTTATTAAAAAAGTAATACATAACCTTTTCAAATGTTACACAATCCCTGCTTGTAATTGCATTCTCAACACAAACAGTGCCAGACTTGAAATCAAGATTCCTTGCCATTTTATAAGGAGAATGTATCTAATCATAGAGGTTCTTTAATAGAAGAGAAGAAAAGGGACCTCCTAACACATAATTAGAAAACTCAAATTGGCAGTAAGATGCAGTTCTTAACTGCAAAGGTAAAGGTTTATTTAAACAATTCAACAGGGTAACAAGTAAATTCAGCACATCCTGAAGTCCTTAAATCGAACTTGAATGTGTCTCTAAATAATGTGTTCTAGTTCAATTGCAGATTTATTGGACTTAACAGCAAACACTGGCATATTTAGGAAAGCAGTTTCTTCTCCTAAAGGAATTAATGCTCGAGATTATTTTGTCCAGTATTGTAGAATAGATAAGGCTTGGTGATTCCTTCAGTCCTCAGAGTCTCTGAGCCCCAGTGGATGCACTGATTCTGACTTTGTTTATACCAGAACCGTCATACTAGACCTTACATGCTTACAAATGTGTTGACTTCCAAATTTCTTGGTAACAAATTCCCTTTGATTAGTGAAACAGTAATAATTTTCTCATTATTTTCAGTTAATTGGTAGATGTCCCTTCAGACTTCACTTTGCACTGGCAGCTGATTGCTCCACACCACAACAGTACCATCATATTCCACCAGCATTCAGCACCAACATCAAAGGGAAAAGGAGAAAGGGGAAAAAAACTTTCTAAATTATTATGGTTCCTCAAAGGCTCCTCCTCTGTGTGTCTGCACTGTTACTGGCTGTTGTTCTATCAACTGTGCAACTCCTGAAACCTTGACTTTGCATAACAATTTCTCCTGACCCTAGAACTCTATTAAAGGTAGGCAGTAAACAACATGCTCATGCAATAGATGGCCTAGAAAATAATAGACTGAGCAAAGGGATTTCAATTTCAGGCCAGGTAGCACAGTAGCACAGCAGTTTCTCGCAGTTTATCATCACTCAGCTGCCTACTAAAAGCTGCTATTTTGACACGTTTTAGGATATGTAATTTCTAGCTACACGTATTTGACCGCTCAAGACAGAATAAAAATTGCCATTTCTCATCCAGACCCCATGCATGCTCCTTATCTTAGACTGGATGAGGTGCCCACGTATTTCTCAGCTCCTAGTGTTCTTCCAGCAGAATGCTTTTGCCACTGAGGGGTCACTGCTGAACAGGCGAGGCAGATGCTCTTTCAGAGGGGCCAGAGCAGCTCCCCTCTGCACAGTGCACAGCTGTTGGTTCTGAGAACGATCACCCTGAGCACAGGATGGATGAGACTCTGTGCAGCAGAACAGTCTGCTAATCTGCAACCAGCAGTCCTGCTCTCCACTCTGTAGCTATTCAATTAATGAATGACAATTTCTGAGATTAGGATTCTTATCTCAGTTATTTAAAGCAGTTAAAACAGCTTTGATGCATTGCATCAACCTTGCAAAGGGATGACTTGAAGCAGCCAGAGTAGTGTGCTATCTATCAAAGCAACACCAAGCTTTCAAATGAGGAAAGCAGTACAAAGTAGAAATACTTAAAAAATATAGACAGCTTTATCTGCCCAATCCATCCATTGATTTCAAGTCTGGATAATCATAACAAGTATTTTTGAAGCAAAACACTAAAAATATGGAACACCTAACTGCATTTAGTCTAGAAGTATGTGCCTGGCCTTCCATCACCTACCAAGACTTTAAGCAAAAAATAAGCACATCATGATTGCAAACATACCCTGCCTTTGCCAGGGTAGATGTCCAATGCAATAATGTGCAGACAGGATCACTGTCAACTAAAACCTGCTCTTGCCTTCTGCCACTGGAGTCTTAGCATAAAATGCCATTGCAATCTATTCAGTTTCAAACACATCTTTAAACTTCAATGAAGCTTGGTATTCAGTAAATTAACAGCCCTTCAAATGTATCTCTTGTATAAACAAGACCACCACCCAAAGAAACCTCCATCAATAATTAAAGAACTCAACAAAGCTTCTCTTCAAAGAGGCTTCAGTGAAGGTGGCTGGAAGTTTTACTTGAAGCAATAATGAAATAAAATTATCTGACAAAAATATTACTTATAAAGCTATTTCTAACCTTTTGATTTTTTTCTTATTTAATGCATGCCTATTTTGTATAAAATGAACTTCCGATGACAAAATTCAGTTTGGTATATTAAGTTATGTTCCTAAACACAGATAAAAATAGGAAGCATGCCATAATTATTCAAATAGTAGTCTCTTGCTATAAAAATATAAAGCAACCAAAATACTTACAAAAGGAACATTTTGGCCATTTCTTCAGAATTATTTTTCTGATGAACTGCACATTTCCTCAATACACATTTTCTCCACAAGGTTTCTTAGGTTACAGAAAATGGTTTAAATTAAAACCCAGAGCAGAACCTCCAAAATACACCACAGAGTTCACGCTGTCAAGCCATTTGCCTCTTCAACTGTGATCAACTTCAGTTCCAATGTACAAGCACAGCAGATGGGGGGCAAAACCCTGGGATGCTTCAGCACTTCAGCATCGCCCCCTTTCTGGGGCAGAGTACATACCACACACTGGCTTCACTTTCAGCAGAAGGAAAATAAGAGAAGCGATCAAAGTAGAGCAGCCAGAAAGTGAAAATCAGAAAAAAAAAAAAATTCAGTGTGCATCTCCTCAAGTAGTATTTATTTACACCTATTCCCAAAAATATCATGTTACTTTTCATCTCAATTTAATGCAACCTTTCCTAGGTTACACCAATATATAACCTTACATATTTAACTGTAGGTGCATGATTAATCATCACTAAAGTCTCACATAAAGCACTCATGAGGGTAGCTGGCCCTTGAAAAGTCTGCAACATCCTGACTCCAGCCATGCCGCTGTTTCATTTCACGCATCAGGATGCAGCAATGCCTTCCGCTCTCACAACCTCTTTTCTCTTATTTTAATCTACTCCTTGAGTTAAATGGTATGTGATACTTAAGCATGAACCCAAATATCCTCCTCCTCTTTGCCACCAAGCCCATTCATGCCTTTCCCACAAGTGAGCACGTGCATGAGAGAGCTGGGGCAGCAGCCACATGTATAAGTCGCAGAGCACCTTCAGAGCATGGAAATCCCCAAGAGCTTTTACCTGTTATTGCAGTATCTCATTTTTGTCCCATTTTTCAGAGGACTCCAATAAACCTGGGCATAATCAATGAATAAATATCATGTTGTGAACAACACAATAGTTTTGGGTAAAATCCGGCCAAACTATCGGACAGTTTACAAATCAAATATCTGTTTTATAAATTTAAAATTACAATAATATAGCTGGGTCTAGCAAATCACATATGAAATAATACCAAAGGTTGTTTTTTGTTTTTCAAAATTACTTAATAGTTTGGATACACATTTCAGACTAATCTTTCTATAAATCATACTTTTCTCATGTTTATCACTTCTTTACTAGTGGGTATTCTGATCTAAGCAATATTTGATATCTTCTAAAATTTAGGAATTTATAAAGTATTCAAATAAATAGTTTTGTCACTCACATATTCATGGGTAATTTTCTTACAAGGCATACATAGTTTACGGTTTGCTGATAAAATATTACTTTAGTGATTTGGATTTTATGCTTCACTGATTTTCCAGTGAAGAACCATTACCTGCAGAAGGGTATTAACAGCATAGATGCCATGCAGTAACTAACATCCAGAGTAGAAGTCTAATGTACACTTAACAGAACAATATCAACTCAAATATTTTTTCTGCAAAGGTAATCTGAAAATATCTGAAATAAAGCTGACTTGTTTGTTTTGAGGAAGGCTGAAAGAAAAAAAGACAATTTTCCCTTGAAGGAGAAATACTCATTAGAGAGGGTGAATTATTAAAACGAGTGTTTGCAACTGATAAAATAGAAGGACAACAATATTTTTACTTGTTTCTGTCACATTTGTCCTTGTTTCTGTCAATCAAGAACAAATCTGGAACTACACCACTTTCCATTCTTTATAACCATGTTTAAAATACCCAGAACCTGAGGATGTTTTCATAAAGATTTACTCAAGTAAATAAATTCCTGGTGTTCCAGCTTTGGCTTTTCTCAAACTCTGCCCTAACTCAGCAGCCAAAGTGACTGAAAAGCTTAAATCTTATTTTCAGAAGTAACCTGGGTACACAGGAGCTAAGTGCTATTTATGTTTCCTTAAAAAGAGGTTCCTACAATGATTATTTAATAGATCGATTTTCACTATTCAGAACCCTACTAGGGATGCATCAGGCTCAAATGGTACCACTAACAAAGCTGGCCCCAATACACTAACTGCAATTCCTAACAATAATCTTCAGCTCTTTCCAGCTAGTCTGTTTTTTCTTGATGAAGTGATTTCTGTGTCTCTTTATCCAGATGTGCCGCTCTAAAGCCTATAAATCTTCCTCACCTCTTTACTTTCTCCATGTTCCACTTAAGTTTGATTGGCTGGTGAAAAAAAAGTCTCCATTTCTGCTCATATTTAAATGCTCAGTCACAAAACATTTCAGGATGTCATCGTTGCAAACACTCAAGGCTGAGCCAGAGGAGATGCACATGTGTGAAAATTTTGAATCCAGTTTGAGCAGAAAACCAGACAATTTTAAGAAGTTCCTACATGGATTTCTTACCTTGCCTTCATCTCTCCACCCCTACTATGAAATATCCTGAAGAAAATGGAGACTCCCAGGTGGAAGTTACAAACCCAGGCACTGTATTTTGACTTCTGCCATCACAGAATGCTTGAAGCAAGCAAAAAGGAAACTCACACACCAGAGACCTGCTCTGACTTTTCTAGCTCAATAAAAACACAAAGAGTACCAATGTGAACAGCTAGCAAAGCCAAATAAAAAAACCCAAAACTGAACACACTTACAGTAACCTCAGAAGTCTCTTGGTAGGGAAGCATCCCTTCATCACCTGAACAAAGGTGATCTGAACAGATCTCCTACACCATCCAGAGCAACCCATACACTAACAAGTGGTGCCACCAAGTACAACATAACATAAATTCTTGCCCAAAGTCTGACAGTTTCACAACTTGCTTAAAGGGAAAATTTTGTCCACTGAGCTTTCATAGTCATCTTTTCCCTCAAGCAGCTCCTGTAACACACTATATGAATTTTAAAACCTCAGTCCTTAAGGAAGCTGTATTCACAGAGTATTAAAAAGACTTCCTCATCTCCTCCCAAGATCTGCGTTGCTCAGCCAGAGACACAAACATTTCAGGGTAGGCCTTGAACCTACCCAAAGCTAAGGAATTTAGCCTTTCATCTGTCCTGACTGCCGGTATCAATACAAAAGCACTCTCCGTACACCTCTGGAGATAAAAACATACCCAGCTTTCCTCACTTCCAACTAAAAAATAACTTTAGAAAACTTCCTTATGGGAACAAAAAAGCATATGTGAAACAAGGAAGTTATTTAGTTCATTTTCCCCTCAGAGTCATGTTATGAGCACTGCTCAAAATCCAACAGAACAGAAAGCGTATTAAAAAAAAAGACAATTTCTTGGCTGAACACTCTGGGTGAGACCTCCAGAACATCTCTGGCTCTTTAACCTATACACCGGAAAAAACATAGAAACTTGAGCTTCAGTACTAAAACTTCAACAGGGCTGCTACAGTGAACTACAGTTCTCAGTGCACTCATCTCCTCTGGCAGGATTCATCAGTGACCTTCACTAAAAAAAAGCAAATTCAAGATTTCCACAGAGCACTTAGCTGGAATTGGATCCCAGAGTCCAGTGACTAACAGGGAATTGCTCAGAACATACCACTTCCTCAATATTTTTTTTTCCTATTAGCTTAGTGTCCTCTTCTTCAGAATCTCCTTGTAAAGTAACCTTGGCAGTATAGAAGCTGTTACCCCTGAACACTCTCAAAGTGCAAAAGATCACCATACTTTAACACTGATGCCTTCCAAAGGAGAAGAAATTAAAATTACAGGGCCACGTGATAAATGACAATCTGATACAGAAATGGCTAGAGAATGGATACAGAAACAATAGAGCTCCACACCAGGAAGTGAAGTGGTTTTGTCCAGCATAACGAACACACCGAATCTCGCCTCTCACTTGAACTACCAATATGAAATGGCAGGAGGGGAAACATGCAGCAATAAAGACACTTGGAAGAGGATGCCAGATCTTTGAAGGTCAAAAGCACCTCGCAAAAACCATCTTGGAACAAAGAACTCACCAGACTGAAATGTGGCAAGCTTGTATTCATAATGATAACGAGCATGGATAAAAAGAATCCTCAAAAAATAAAAGGGCAAAGAAAGGCATTCTAGCTCAAGCGCTTAGAGAAATAAAACAAATTTTATATGTCATGGTAAGCAACATGTCACACATTGCTTTCCAAACGCTCATAGTATTTTCTGCCTGGTAGCCTTTAAACACACACTGAAAAATAGCAAGCAAATTTATTCAAAGGTCCTAAAATGACAACAATATGTATTTTTTTAAGCTGTCAGTCTGCATCTCTTGCATGACTACAGAAGCATCCAAACATGGTTTTGAAAAGGGAGCTTTGCTGAAGTGGGACTGCTGTGCTTTCCAAGTGCCTGTGACAGTGGACAGTCATCTCCACAGCTTCTACTTCTCCTTCTCCTCCACGATGAGTACACCAGCTTCCATTTACTTCTTAACTAAACTTTTGGAAACTATGTCCTCCAGCTTCTTCTTTTCCCAGGAAGGCATAACAGTAGGTGAACAGCATCTCTCCTCAGCACTTTACAGAAGAAACATTACCAGCTCTAGAGCTCACCACATCTTCCACAAAAAAATAAAATGCAACGGCAAATTTTGCTCCTTGCAGACAGAACTGCGCAAAGAAGCAAATACCGTATCATTAAAAAATGCTTATTTCAGGATCAAGTCAGAATTGTGAAGACCTAGATTAAAAGCAATGCAACTTTAATCTGCCTATATACAAGAGAGAATAATGTGGGCTAGACAAAGTAACCCAAGTGAAGTGCACAACGTTAGCCACCTTAACCTTTCATCGAGCATAGCTCCTAGTGAGGGAACAGTCAGAAATCTGGCATAGTTAGAAAAATAAAAATCTTCCAAGAACGAGACACAGGTTAAAAATAAATTGGTTCATCAATTTATGAATTATATGTATTAAAGAAGGTTTTACAAAAGTATTTACTAACGACTTATTTTGACTTCTATAGATTCCTGAAGAAAGAGAAAAGGTTGTAACATGTTCTAAAGCTGCTATCTAAAAATCATCCTGAATGTTTAGGGTGCTTCATATACATTTTTCAAGTGCATTTTAACCTTTATCACTAACTAAGCACATAGAGAAAACTAGCATTGAGAGATAGCAATTTTATGTCATAGGGAGGAAAAAAGCAAACAAAAAAACTTATGAAATATAAAAAGGTGACAATTAATTTAATAATTTTATGTCATGAATGACAAATATTTTCTGAAATACTACTACAAAATAATTCCAAAATGCTATCAGCAATGTCAAGAGTTAGGTCATTAGGGAGAACTTTCTTTTATTTCCATCTCCCTAGGATCCCCACCACAAACTGCATTTTTTGTTGGGGGTTGTTGTTTTGGATTTTGTTTGTTTGTCTTTATCTCCAAAGAACACCTTAGCAGAAGCTATCGGCTTTGACAGAACACCAAAATTCTGGCACTGAACCATAAATTGACCATTACCATAAAAAGAACTGCTAAATGAGAAACTATGTGCTCAGTATAAAACTAATTTCATGCTTTCAAAAGCACACAGTGGCTTCTAGCAAGATAGTGGCCCTGGGACTTGCAAAGACAGATTGGCTAATACAAATGGTGTGTGCTCCTGATGCAGTCTGCTTAGCCAAGCTTTACATGTACTGGCAGTAAATGGAAATTCTCGAATGTTCTGTCAAACAAATACACACTTATCTATAACTTTGGAGCTGAAAGCTATAAAACAGCTGCCTCATAAATATATTTAGCAGGAAAAAGCATGAGCTGTCCTAGTTCCTCAGAAGAAAGAAAAAAAACCCACAGCAGTCTTTACATAGTAAGCACAGGCATTTCTATAGCAAGCAAGAAAAACATCTTAATAAATACTTTTCAACATATTTCCTTGTTTTATCTTTTAAAAAATTACTATCAGCATACACAAATATAATCATAGGAGGTCTCACCTCACCAACTCAATATTCGCATAACAGCAGTGCTTAATAAGTAACTCAGCTGAACTAATTTTTTGTGTTCTGCTATAGGTGAATTTCTCAATAAAACCCCCTTTTTTTAACCACATAAGCACAAAGTCTGTTTAGTTTACGATAATACTTCTTTCAAGCTTAAAGATTTACTACTAGAACTTCACAGGCTACCTTTAGCACACTATCTGTTCCCTTAAATAAAACTTGGTGCACTAAATCTCAAATTTAACTGGTTAGGGAGAAGCGACAGTAATTTTACACCCTTCTCAAAGCAAGCTGTCAGTGCAAATGAATTACTGGAAGCTGTCCTGGGCATGAAAGATCATAACTTTTAATATTAACAATGACAGACATATCTAAGATGTCAAATCCAGTATACAATTTATTTCGTTCTTTACTTTTTTAGTTTATCTGGAGAAACCGACAGCTCCTGTGTTTCACACATCACTGTAACTACACTTTGAGATTTAACAAGCCAGAAAGCAAGCTCTGGTAAGAGGTATTTATTCACATTGCTAATAAGCTTCTTTCTACAACAATAACAAAGCATCACTGACATTCAAAAATCATTTAAAATGCATAGGAAGTCACCTACTGGAAAGATGCCCTCTGCAAACAGCAAGCAAGGAAAGGGAGCTTGCCACATATTTAGTTACTTTTAATACTGAAATAAGAAGAGAAGAAAAAGATGCATTATATGCCTTGCCATTTTTATTATCCTTTCCCCTGGAATAACTAAAACAGAAACGCACTGCACGTAGAAATAATGCCAAACATGTAAGCATCCACTCTTAATGTCGTAGCACAAAGCAATTCAGTGAAGTTTAATAATAAAAAACAGACTCACCTCTACTGGGAAGCCCACTCCACATTATGGCAATACTATTTAAAGCAGGTTAAACAGCAACCAAGTTACATAAACAAAACTTCCAGTATGTGACCAATATGATCTACGGTGCTACGGAGTGTTGGCTCCAGCCCCGATCATCTGTGTGACAGTTCGCTGCTACACCAGAGCAGCCTCAAACCTTCCCAGATGCCGGCTTATTGCACTGCTCATTGAAAATCCTTCACACGCTGGCAACATTTTAGGGAAGGACAAGCACACTCTGAGTCATTTGTAAAGAAAGCAAAGCAATTTCAGTTCTGTATCTTCATGCGTACCGAAACACATAGCACTGTCAAAGTAGAAGTCTGCCTCAATTTATGCTGAGAATCAGGCAACCCAAGCCTTCATTATCAATGCGTGGAATCAGCTACAGAGATCAAATTCAAACAAACCATAAAAAAATAAAAGGATATGATTATGAAAGGCTCTACAGATTCAGCTCCAAACCACACAGAACGAGGAATCATCTATCTAGACTGTGTAAATGTTAAAAATAGCTCTGTCTTTTCTACAACGAACAGGAGACAGAGGAGAATCAGCAGCCTGTATTGTGATGAGGTTCATTATTGGGGGGGGAAAAAAATCCAGCAGTAAAAATTAATGATTCCTTACAGCTTTCCTAAATAAGATTAATTCAAAATTATGCAAATGAAATAAGTATTTTTTTTAACCATGTAACAGACAAAGTCTGTATATATTAAAAGACAGGATAGCTATTAAAAAGGATAACAGATATTTGGCCAAAAAAAAATTAGAATACTGACCCAACAAAGACCTGTACAGTCTAGCAGATTAAGTATTTGTACCAAAAATAATAATTAAAAAAATCACTAAAAGCATAACCTTACATGACCAATGCCTTCATCCTTCCAAAACAACAGTAATTTTAAATTACTTACTATGAAAAATCTCCATGGCTTATTAAATTCACGCTATTCCCACTCCCACATGGACTTCTTGCAACGTACATATTTTTGCCTTTTCAGGTACTTCACAGGTTTTCTTCCCCCACAAAGGTAAGAGAGCATGTGTTGCTGGGCATACTCACACCAGAGACACACAGTATAAGACAGCTGTTATCATAACTATGTTTTCAAGAAATGGACAGACACGGGAGTTTTTCATTATATTACCTGTACAGTTATCCAAATATACTGCTGGCTCATGAGATAAATATGAGAGAAATTTTGACAGGATCTGATCCCAGGTGAGAAAACTTACTATACAGAGAAGGTATCAGTTCTCCTTTTACAAGATAAAAATAATAAACAAACCTGACTTCATTTTTTTTGTATTTTCCAGTAGTTTTAATACAGAAATCATGGTTAGAAATGCACATGAATAAAAATGTCTGAATTTACAGATCCCTTTTCTCAGCTGTCTACACCTCTAAACAGTGGATCACATCCTTCAATGAGACAGTGAAAAAATCCTTGCAGCAACATCAACTCAGTTGATTTAAGAAGCTCTCCAGGCCATGCCCAAATTCATTAAATGACAAGGGATACGCTCCCAACTGAAGCAGAAGTTGTGTCACCACCACTCCTGCAGCCATCGTCAACTTGAAACCATGGCTGGTAAGCAGCCGCAGTTTTGGCCCTGGACTCTAGGACATTTGATGGTCTGGTGTCATAATGCTGATTTTTTACCACAGCGTAACTGCCCTTGAAGAGAGGTTAAACTGTCCAGGAAAGAATTTTGCTATGAGAATATATTTATACAAAGTAGTGGCAAAGGGTGCCAAATGTACTGTCCAATTTGTTTTGAAATCCTTTCACATTCTACCCAAAGGACCACCCCCTATAAACCACCTTTTCCATAATAGTTACATACTCTGTTTGTTTGCTTAATGTCATTCATGTGTTCCCCATCTCCGAGAAAATGATGTGGAGCCTAGAGATGAATAATTGGTGTGATAACCTTTACCAACTTCAAAAGAGTTATGGTTTTCCATTTGCCATTAGGGAATTTTTGAATGTTTTCCTCTGATGAAACTTATCAACTACTTTAAAACAACCGACCTCAACAAAATAATGATTTCCCCACTTTGTTCCTGAAGCCTACCAGTGAGCGCACACATCATCTACTTAATATTTTTATTAATTTTACCAGTACTTTCACAGTGCTACTCAAATAATGGAATATTATGTAGTTATTGACAAATAAGAAACCAACTTTAATGTCAGTTCTGGGCCTTGATATTAACTCTTATCATCAACATTTTGTGAGGAGTATCAAGCAAAAAGAATACAATAAATCTGCTTAATTTCAAAGCAGCTAATCATAACCCTGATGGGCCCCTTCCACTTCAGCATATTCTACATTTCTGTGATGACCTCTGTGAAAGAAAAACAGCAGTTGCTTATCATACATAAATTTCATATTTTAAGAAAAATGTCACATACCATTACCTATTTCTTAAGTAAATGGTGGAAGAGACTGAAGTGATGCAAAGAATGTGGTACCATGGACCACATGCAATCTTGTTCAAGAGACCACAGAATAAGGAAAAAGCCAACATACCCTGTAGCAAGCAGTGAAATACCAAGAGTTGCTCAACAGCTCACTAAGCTAAGTTTCACTACGGGCATGTAACCCTTTGTTATTATTTCTATTATATTGGAGACAGTTTTGCTTTTTAGCAAAGAGTCTAATATTTTACAAACAGAAAAATGGATTTTACCTGGAGTAGGACAGCAAAGCATGGAGCAACCTCCCTCTCACAGGGGCCAGAGAGGGGAAGTCCTGAGGAGTTATTCTACTTTGTGCCCCCACAGAAGCAGCTTTCTTGAAGCTGCTTTCTGAAAGGTCGGGCTGTAGGCAGCAGGCATGGAAGGCAGAAAAAGTGCTGACCTTCTACTAGTCTAAAAATGGGTTTGGCCCAACGCAGAAAAACAGTAAGCTCACAGTGCTTTCTACTATCCTCCTCTTCTCTACAGACTTAGGCACTAATTCCATAGCGGTGCTTGCACACATTTAATGGGACTCAGGTCACAAACTTTTTCAAGACACTTTTGGTTGCTGCTTTGCATTCCTCTGAGTACTTGATAGAATAATTCATAAAGATCTTCTGCAATGAAAATCAGATTATCCTTGTCTTTTTTTTAGATTAATGAAAGACAAACATTGCAAAAGAATTGGGGACCTAGATAAGAGGCTTAAAGTAAGCAAAAGTTCTGTTCTCCCTTACGTTGGCACAAAGCAGTCTTAGATGGCAACTAAGCTACCTGTCAGAAAGCCAGTCTTGGCCCAGATAAGGATTAAAACCTACATACAAAGACCTGTGTTTAGGATTAGATTCTCCTGACAAAAACCAAAGAAAAACTCCACTGAAATGAGAGCAGTGCACTGCAGTTTCATTCTGTTGTAACCAACCATCATTTAATCCTGCACTGACCTAGTCATCTGGCAAGCTAATTTCTTTCACAGTTTCATTTAAAAAAAACCCAAGTCTTCCTTGCATGCATGAGGCCAAAATTGTGAGTGTTGATTTAAGGCTTTAAGGATATCTGGAATATTTTCAGTATAATGTCTCAATGTCTATCAATAGTCTGTTTAATGTTTTGGCTGAGGACACTGTTCACACTTTAAAAAAAAAAAAACAAAAAAAAAAACCTAATATGCAAGTTAGCTATGCAATCCATGGATCCTATCAAAACTAATTCTGAGTTCTTTAATTGTAAGCCTCCCTGCCTCCATTAACTTGATAGGTCGCCTAGACTTCCAAATTTATATGGCACTGCACAAAGAGACAAAGAACCTCTAATCTCTGTTGGCAAAAGTGGAAGAACCCCTGCCTTGTCCATACTCCCTTGTTCTTCTCCCATGCCCAAAATTGCTGGTTTACGTTCTCCCTTCCACTCCCACTACTAGGCCCTTTTTGTGACCTGATTTAAGTCACAAACACAGCAGAAGTCTAGTCATTTATGTATTTATTTTGCTGTATTAACAAATCCCTGGCTGTCATTGCTGTGAACCAGATCACAAAACTGTGTGTTTATAATCCCTCAGGAAGTCAACCTGTCATTATTTCCTCAGTGCTGCAGTGTTAACACAATAACTTGTGGCACTGTTCCTTACAAAGAGTCGTGGTATAGGGTCCCACAGCATTTCCAATACTGTCCTGGAGCATCAGAGATTTCAAGAACAGAAAGGCAAAGCTGCTACCAGAATACGCTACACCCCGACATCCCAATCACACCTCCAGCCAAACCTACAGAAAGGTCACATGGGTATTCATGAGTGCCACCTGGGCCCTAAAGCACATCTGCTCTTTAAAACAGCCTAGGACCCAGGGAAAAGGGATTCTCCTTTGCCCACTTTTAAATTTGGACACTTTCTGTAACGAAAATGAAACTTCCCTACGCGTTTCCAGAGATCTGTAAAATCTAGACTTTGACAGGCATTTCTAGTACACTTCCTTAAAATTACACCAATTGTTCCCATGTTATCATGGGCGCAAAGGAGAGAGAATCAGGAGACTCACCAGGAGATACCACCCCATGGAAGAAGCAATGAGAATTCCTGTAGCAAAATCGGTGTCACCTCCGAAGAAGTGGGAGGAACACAAGGAAGCCATGCCCGGAGCAGCCCCCAGCCGGTGTTAGCGAAGAGCCCGCAGTTATCCCTCCCAGCACCGGGATTATCAACGCGGCTCCGCCACGGCCCGGGCTGCAGCGCCATCGCGTGGGAGCCTCGCATCCCGCATTCCCGCCGCTTCCCCGCCTCCGGAGCATCGCCCCCGCCTGACTTCGGCTCTCCAACAATTAACTCCCTAGCTCGCTGGCAGCAGAGAGGAGGCCAGCAGACTGTAGTCAGCACTTAGCCAAGTGCGTGCCATACGCTCGCAACGGGCTGCGGCCGCTGTGAGCAGCGGGTGCTCGAGCCCGTGCTTCACGCGGGGGCAGGTGGGATTCCAGGATTCCAGGTACCCCGAACAGCTGGGATCTGCCCCACGCCGGTCGCCGCAGAGGCTCCAGCAAGGCCTGCTGACTGAAAAGCTTTGAACAGGCTCACTCCAAAATACATCTCCCCAAGGCTGCAGGAAACCACCCTTTCTTTTCCTTTTTCTTTATAGGAAATAAATGAAATAATTTCCAACTTAAGCTGCAAAGGCAAACACACTTTCTTACTTTCCTGAGTCTTCATTTGTGTCCTTCTGACAGCATCCTGTCCGTACATCGTGTATGCCTGGCACGAGGGTAGGGATGGCCCCGGGAATGGCAGCACTGACAAACTTCAGCCTGAGCTGCAGTAAGACATGATGGGCACGGCTGGTAATAAACAAGCACTAACATAAGCAATAGTGAAGGCTCTAACACCGTGTGCAATGTACTTTCCAAGCAGAATGCTCTTTTTTGCCCAACACAGAGTTTTCAACATCAATGTACAGAAAAGGAGGAGTTCAATGAGTGGATCAAATCACCAGTCGCCTCATGTAGTCCGGTAATTTCTTGGTTTTGGCAATATAAAGAAAAGCATCTCTTAAATCTTTATTTTATATGGAATCTTACTTGCTGTGAAGTAATTTAAATTGCAGGTAGAGGTGCAATAGCAAAAGAGCTGGTATATTTCGAAAACTAGTGAGGCAAAATAAACTAGAAATAGAGTAAATTTTTTAGAAAAATAGATTGCTAAATACATTTTTAAGTCCTATGACAATTGCACCCTTACTCTAAATACAAAGAATTAACTTTAAACTCATCTCTACAATAATATTTAGATTCTAAATATAGAAAAGCCCCTCATCTCTACAATGAAAGGTATTATGACTAGGACCTAGAATCCCAGGTATCAAATCTCAATAAACACTCCAGTAGTGGTAAAACAAGGACCATTACCAGCCAGTTAAGAGCAACAAATTGAGCTTATAGTTGTAAAACATAGTGGAAGTAAAAAATTGAAAGGACACTTTCTAGCAACTTAGGGCCACCTGTCACAGAGAGGACCACAAAACAGAATGAACATGAAAATATGTCTCATCTCCATTTATAAGAAAGTCCACCAAGTGTCAGGGAGAACTGGAGTCAGTGATCCATCAATTCTATCACACAGCATCAAGACAGTTCTGGCAGGTCTGTAATCCTGGTTTCTGAAGTGACAAGGAAAATTTACAGTCACGCATATTTCACGGTCACCTCATTTTCCAGTGGGAATATTATTTAATTTCACATTCATCTTTTGAACACAGAGGAAAACTCCAACCTGACATCAGTAGGAACTTTTGCAGAAAGTTTCCTAAGGTGTGCTGAACTGTTCACTAGGTGGTTTGTTAGAAGGGTGTAGCTGTAACACTGAAGTATGAGAGGGGCTATTTGCTTCCTTTGCATGTGGAATAAAGTCTATTCGCTGGTGAGGTGAGATTAATATAATTGCTCTCTTACCATCTGCACAATTAGTTCTGTTTACAATGTTAGCTGAAGAAATGGGAAAGGAAGCCTTACATTACAAGAGGTAATAACACTCCAGAGGACATGGATTAAAACCGAGCCTGGATAATGTCAATTTATAAGAAAATTAATTTCTACTTATTTTGGAAAATGTTCTGTGAGAACTACATCTCAGTAAATCTTGTTCTCCCACTGGTTCTTAAACAGTATATTAAATAGTTTACGTGATCATAGTAATAATAAATTGACTCCTGTAAGCCATTTCTTTCTTTTAAATGCTATGAACACAATATCCCTCAGCTATGAAAACAGAATGCTTATTTCGACCGCACTGGATAGACCAGCATAGCTAGTACACAACTAGGATACAGTCTAATACAGACATGGGTGAACAAAGTACAAAGAAACATGAATTTTCACTCCCATGCTATACAGTAACCCCAAAGCACGTGCTCCAGCAAACAACTGTACTCTGAGCATCAGAGCACTCTTTGAGTAATAGTGCCAGAACATCAGCGGGGATCCCCAGGCATGACAGCACAGGCACCAGATGAAGGGGTTCAGATAACAAAAGGAGAAAATGTTTTTATATGTTTGCATTGCAGATCAGCGCACGGAGGAATCTTAAATCAATCATAATGTCTCACAGATATCCAGTTCTTTTCAGAATGCACACAATTAACTAACCTAGGTGTTATTCAATAGGAATTGAATCTTTTGGATCGCATGCCTTACACAAGTGATACCCTTACACTACTTAGTTCTAAATCAAACAAAACAGTACCACAGACTTCAAAACAAGTCAAATTCAGTTAACGAGAAACAAAATCAGAAAAAAGAAAAAGCTAAACCCTTCAATGCAGCTTGACTGTTTCTGTACAAAACAAAATAAAAGAAACCAAAGCCAGTGTCCTCATGTAGCAAATTTTAAAAAAATACAATTAAGAAAACTTTTTTTATGAAGATTTGAGATCTGTTAGATTTTTCTCAAATAGCTTAGAACTGAGCCTAACGCTGAAATTAAAAAACCCACCAGCAGCTCCCCCAAAAACCAGAAAAGCATATGTGCTTTGTATCTTTACATCACGCATGCTAAATGCGTTTTGTCCAAGCAGTTTAGACTTTTGTTTTGCCTAGTAAGTAAAAAGTCTTCTTTTGAATTACTTCTTACTTAAAGATCTTGTCCAACCTAAACCGGTTCTATGAGTGAGAGTAGTTAACACCCACATGACTGAAAGCAGAGAGAATGAAAGGGCCAGGCCTGTAAATTCCATCTCTCCTCCTTTAGCTTTCCACTACTAGATTTCTATTTAAAGTTTCTCCTGTACATGTAGCATCCCTCCAGAACTTTCTTTTGGGAACAGAAGCAGATGACAAAATGTGTATTTGGATCCACAACAGTTACTTTTAAATAGACCATGTCTCAAGGTCCAACACAGTAATTAATCCCACATTAATGGAATATTGCCTCAATACCACTTGGCTTCACAGAAAAAGAAATACACCAGTAATTCTGAATATGGCAAAATATTATTAACTACCAGTATTAATTTATATTAAGTTTAAGGGTTATGATGGGTGGCAGAGGTAGAGCTTAAAAGCTTCCTTAGAATTCTTGACCAAAATCCAGCATCTCAAACCAATTATGTACCTGTGCTTGTACTTGCAAACAAAGTGCCAGGAGCTGTACTTGTAGGGAGTTTTCCATTATTTAGCTGCTTCACTCTTTTCAAGTGAGACTTCCCATTGTAATGAACTTGAGCTTGCGCTGCAGAGTTCAGCTGTATATTGCACACCTCACAGAAGGAAAACAGTATCTTCTTTTTTTCTTTGCTTAATTGATAATCCTGTCTGTCATTCCTCAGTCCTTTTTCTTCAAAGACCCGTAGAACAGCTGGTTGATTCATAATCCCATCTTCAATGATGTGGTCAGGACTTAAGGGACGCTTCATACCTACAAAGAAAAGAGACAAAGTTGTTACTAGATAGCAACTAATCCTTTCTATTAAAACTGCATTTTCTCTTTTAAAATGCTATAATGCATGACCCAACAACCAGTTCTAGCAAATAAGGTTCCAAACGGCAGAGGCATTGCTTAATATAGAAATAAATGCATTTGTGACACACCACAGAGCTCAGAAATAATAAGTTGGCAATATATCACAGTCTGTGCACAGCAACTCGCAACAACTCATCATTTTATTCTGAAAGCTCTCTATTTTAAAGCAGATTTATTATTGCATTCTAGCAGAGGTTAAGATGATTTTCAAATACATTTCCTCTGCCTTACTAAACACTGGTTCCAGAGCTTTTTACTTTCCAATGACCATAGCAGTGCCCACTGCTTCAAATACAATTATTCAGCAAAAAGGATGCCAACAAGAGATATTATGGAAACACTAGAAGAGAGCAGACTGTTCAAACGAGACTAATGAAGCCTTTCCACTTTTACATACATCCAAATCTTCAGCCTCATGCAAGCATTGTATGTTATCTATATTAGCCCATCAATACCTTCACAACTCAAACTACTGTACAGAGGAAAGTCAGGTAGACATTAGTCTGGAGCAAACTATACAAAACCACAGTAAATGACAGTCCCCAAACATCAAGCCAAGAGCCTGAAATATTAACTTGCCCTAGAGAATAAAAACCTCATCCTGATCAATGAACCAAGCTGCACAAAGAACAGTTTTATATATATAGGGGGAAGGTCTGTATTTCATTTAAGGTATGGTGCTAAACAAGCAGAGAAGAAATTGGGGTTCTAGGGTAACTCATAAAGAAAATAATTCTGTTTTCTTAGCTACAAAACTTGCTGTTTATTCTTTTCCCCCCACCACTCAAACACTCTGGATGGCCAAAGGCTGGCTCAGAGAGCTGTGCACAAAAGCAGCTCTTTCTAGGCAAGAGTGCACCTATATTCAGCTTTCAAAAGCAAAAGACTTCAAACACAAGGTCCCTTTTCCAGCCTGGGAACCAGAGCAGCACAGAACTTTGCGTACACCTACCACCCCGTTAGGCAGGAGCACTGAGAGACACAAACAATGAAAGCAAAAGTGGCAGCAGTCTTCCCTAAAAGAGTGTAGTATTCAGAAGTAACACTAGAGTACCCCTCATTATCCAGGTAAGCATATCACCAAGAGAAAAAGTCTGTTCTGTTCTCTGGCACAGGGATGTAAAAGGAAAAAGCTTCAGAAACAGCTGAAGTCATTTATATGGTAAGAGAATAACTCATCACATTCCTAACTCTAACCCAAGCTTAACATTTTAGTATTTGTACAGATTCCTTCTCAAGTACGATTCACTGATCAAATATTCTAAATAGACTTCATGTATTTGCTTCTTATAGGTGACAGTTCTGTCATCGAACAAACAATATTAACAATACATTAAGATGTACATCACATCAAATAAAAATAAAACTAATTAAAAATAATCGTAGAGTACAGGTACCTAATTAATTTAAAAACAAAATACTGGTGATCCTGAAAACCTAGGCTAGAGACTGTTACACTAAATCATTTAAGTGTAAGTATCATATTTCAAGGCCAGCAACCAAGATCCTCGACTCAGCTGAGCTAAGATGACATTTTCATCTGAAAATGTAATCTGCTTAGAGCTTCAGTATTTATTATTTTTCAACGTATTTTAAACTATAAATAATCTCCCCTAGTCCCTTTGTTTTCTGTAAATTTTTATTTCAACATCACTGTTGTAGTTTTTGTTCTCTGAAGTAAAAGATTTTGAAACAAAAATTCTTTTACAAGTTGTACATACAAACATAATTATATAATAATAAAACACATTATAGATTAAAAATCCTGGCTTGTCAGAAAACTCGTACGTTTGGTTGCAGACAGAAAATAATCCAAAATATATTTCAGCAATTATTTCAGTCATCTGTAAGATCTCAATGAAGCTCAGTAGGTTTGGATACCTTTAAAATTGGCAGAGGCAAACATCTGCATTAGGAAGCTGCGAGGACCAGAAGGAAGACTGATGGAGCTGCCTGTAAGAGCACCAAAGCCTTTCCAAGGAGGGTTATTTTGGAAAGCACCGGGCTGGAACTGCAGCAGCACATTATCCCTGCAGCACGAGATACGGACACTCCGGCACTGCGTGTTTCTGCTCACTTTCTTCCAACGGAACAAAGCCTCGGTAGAGCCCGGTATTTGCTCAAATATGGACCAAAGCAGGGTACATGGGGAAAATCAGAACACCTGCCTCAAAAGTACAGTCCTGACATCACCAAAATTGTTTATAAATATGGACACACCCAGAAGGAACAACTGAGCACAGCAAGGAGTCACACATTGTGCCTGCACCCTTAGGCATCCCAGCTGCCAGTCTAGAAAGAAAATTAACCTTCAAACAAATTTTTAAAAAAATCACTGCCCAAGTTCCAGTTTTGTTTTAACAAACAAAATAACTATAAATTCAGTTTTACTACAAAGTTGCATACACAGGACAAATGAGTCCTTGAAGCAATTTCTTGCTACTAATTTAAGAATTAAAAAACCCAAGCTGAAATTTTAAAACAACCTTCATTGCCTTAAGCTCTGTGCATCTAAATTAAAAGGTGGCCTGATTATAAGCAGCAATGACCTCCCAACAACTCACGGGAGCAGCAGATGCAAGTCACTTCTGAGAAAATGCCTACACTGAGCATAGGAGGGCTTGCAGCAGCATATTCTGACCAGTCCAGCCCTGGAGAGAACCTGTCCATGCAGCCAGAGACAGAACCCTGCCAAGCCTCAGAGTCTGCCTGGTCCTAACAGAAATCCCAGCCCTCGTCCTCCTGGGATTTGGAGACCTGAACATTTGGTAAAGCAAACCACTTGTGTTTGAAAAACTTTGTTTAGTCTCTTCTAGAGTTTTCAAAAAGAAAATGATGGTGGCAAACATGCACTACAATTTTAACATATGGCCATTTTTCACACAGTAATACAACTTTTACCATAAATGAGCACATCTTGTGGTGTGTATATTTGCTCAAAAACTAAAAAGTTTATTACATGCAAAGAAAGTTTCCATTGTTTTCAAAATTTTGTCTCCTTCCTTTCTTCTTTAAAGTTCAGGTTGGAAAAACACACCTTTGAAAATCTCCACTGAAATGTCCTGATTCTAGAATATACAGAACAAGTACAATTCTGCATTGAGTCAGTGTTACAAATCTCACTATGAACGAAGTTTATCTTGTACAAGCTAACCTTTCTTTAGAAGGCTATCTGAATGCTTTAAACTTTTATGAAAGAAACATGTACATACACAGCAAATTGTAATAGGAAAAAAAACCCAAAAAACCCCCAAAACAACAAAAAACCATAAACAAAAAACCCAAACCAACCAAACAAAACACACCAAAACCCCCACAAACCAAAAAACTTTTTTCTTATTCTCTAAACTTCTTAGTCACTCAAATTTATGCAAGCACACATCTGTCAAATGGTTTTTTCTTTCAAAAAGAGCTTACTGCTGCAGACAGACTGTGAAGAGTTCTGGGTGGTTCTTGTTCTCACCCCACCAGGAGTCAGATATGAAACAGGGCCATTTCATTCCTCAGGTTTACACATAGCTCAATAACATTATCATGTAACAGAAGCAGCTACTTGAGACTACAGTCAGTGAGCTGAGAATAAAGAGAAGTTACATAATCATTAAATTCTGTGAAACCAAAAAATAATTTAGAGTAATTGTTACAGGTAGGATTGTGAAGTATTTAGAAATTGGTTTAAGAGTAAAAACAAGAGTATGTGTTCGTTAAAGGCAGAAAGGTTGGGAATCATCATATGGAGAAAATGCACTTGGATCAATCCTGCAAGCTCCCAGTGCTGTATAACCCGAATACAGCACGGTGTGAGCCAAGGCTAAGCAGCAGCTGATACATAACAATATCCACAAATTAAAATTTCTCATACAAAAATGACATGATTCTGTCAATCACACTGGAGTGACACACACATTGCAAAGGCTGTCACTGTATTTACTCAGCGAGGATTAGACCCAATTAAAAAGTGAAAGGTGAGAAAGGGAAAACAAAAACAAATCAGGAAACACAGAAGAGCATCCATACATCCAACTGAAATGATCCAGAAAAATTTAAGTCTGTAAAGGAATTGTGCACCATATCAATCTTTCCCTTGCAAAAATAAGTTCTGATTCAAACCAGATATACTCATTTTTATTCTGATCAAAATCATAAGAGGAAGCAATGTAAAGTATAAGACCTTTCCAGGTATTTGACATGAGCTGTTACCAGACTAAACAGGGTTGTCCCTCCATTGCATTTCCTCCCAGTACACAGAACTGATCTATCTCAATAGATTCTGCAAACAATACTGGAGCAAGAATAAGTTAGTGATTTATGACACCACATTAAAATTCTGAAGTGTCATGAGATACCCTGTTAGGATTTCTGAAAACACATCTTCTCAGCCTCTTGCAGCTGGCAAAGAAATCTAAGCGTGGATATCCTTTGTACTTGAAGCTCAAGGCAATTAGCCTTTCAATTTGGCTGGCTAATTTACTTTTAAACAGAGTTGTGCTTTCAGAGGAGCTACAAAGAAGTATTATATATAGTACAGTGCTGTAGGTGAGAATGTGCAAATCTTTACTCAAAGGAAATAAGCTTTGGTTATCCTAATGAATTAGTGATGGTTACACGATGCATTCTTCTCCTGAGTGCTGGTCTAAACTTTTGCAATGCCCGTTCCTAATTAGTTGGTACTTCAAAGAACCACTATGCTGGAAATGTAATTAGACTGCCTTTCCTCTGTGGATCTGTGCCAGGTAAGCAAAAAAGAAAACATATTTTAACAACTTACATATGGGCAAAGATAATTTTCTCCTTTAGCCTTTGGAAATAATCAAATGAGTTACGGAAGACACAGGAACAAATACCAAAATTAACTGGCTTTCTATATTGTTCCATTTCCAAAAAGGTTCATTCAGACAGTTGGGGGAAGGGGGGAGAAGAGAGAGACCCAGAACCCAGCCTTGTGTTACACTCCTCTTGAGCATCTCCTATGGAGAAAAACTATCTATGCAATGATATGAACTGGTGAAGTCCACATACATGCCGTAAGAGCTGTGGTCTTGCAGTGGAGCTACTATGATTCCCTAGTTCCTCATCTCTACCATAAAACATTTACACACACCTCTCAAGAGTAAAAAAAAACAACAACCCCAAAAAACCACACAAACCAACTCTGAATACCTCCAGAGCATTATTTAAAAGAAACTCACTAGAACTGTTTTTTACAAGTCTCATGACCTTTCTTATATTTTTAGACAATATTTCCCAAACACAGATAAACTATCAGGAGGCATATGGTTTGCACCATCTGGGCAACAAGTTCTTTTGGGATACTGTGGTGAACAGCATATGCATAGTGCCTTGTGCGCAGTATCCTACAGAGTTAAAAAAAGCACCAGAGACTATTTTGAAGCCAACCTTGAAAAAACCCCCATATGTTTAAGGGACCTGTTTTGTTTCAGAAGATGTGTTCCTCTTTCTTTCAGTACAAACCAAAACAGAGAACTGCCATGTTTAATCTTCATCTTGTTCTGAAATTCCTCAAGGAGGCATCATATTCTGCAACATCTCCACCTGTCAAACTACTTATTAGCCATCCATACATATCTGATCAACTCTTGGTTATGTCTTTCATCTCTGCTTACAAAATACATGGAATGTTTTTATTCAAAGTTACAGTAAAAATTGGATGGTTCAGAAAAGTAAACACATTTTTATTCCTTAGGACAGATAAAGAATAATCAATTAGTCACAGTACACAGTCCAAACTGGGCTAAGTAATTTTTTAGCTTTAATTTTGATGCTAGTTTATCAATACAAAGAAACTCAGCTTGCTATTACTGTGCACGAAAAGTTTTGAATGGTGTAGTATGACAAGTGGCTGACAGCCTCTTCACTAACATATTTTAGAGCATTTAACATTTGAAGGAGATTCTCTTCAAACTATAAAAACAGATGGTTGTTTCCCAACACAAACATTAGCTGTTCAGCACAAGGTAATTCAGAAAGCTAGAAACATTCAAGTAGCTAGTATTTTGCTTTGCTTTACCAGCCTTGAAATTTTCTATGTTAAGGAAACCTAAAATTAGACCTACTGCACTAGACTGTGAGCTCAGCTAAATTGGAGTAAATAAAATCACTCCCAACTTAGGTTATCACTGACTCCTGTTGCATGTGCCAATATCTGTAGTTAGCTCTAATTATAAGGTTGATCCTTTCATCCGTAGCACCCATATTTACAGATTCCTGGCACTCTTAGCATTAACAAGAATGCAAGAATCTATTTACACATCAGTTTATTTGCCAAAGAGATATCTCCTCACCTGACATAACACACCAAACTGCTGCCAAGCAGGCTAACCAAGTTTGGAGTCCAGACAGCTACCCTGGATTATGCTTCAAGAGGAACAGATAGTTTTACAGAATTATCATAATATGATTTTGCTTGATGGACCATTTGACAAGTTGGTGCCGTCTACTCAGCAGTCTGTCATTAAGCCACTACTCACCTTCAGTTAACCTGCACTCTAAGCAATCTTAGCTAATTACAGAAGAATATTTAGATGCCCAAAGTGCCCAACACTTGGTTTAGATGTTATTTTCGACATTTGCCTTCCCCTACCATGTGCAGAAACCTATCAGAGATAACAGACCTTCCAGGAAAATGGCTACTCAGATCCCTTAGCGTCCTCTATAACAAATCTGTTGAACAAATCCATATAGCAATCCCAACATCCACACTTCTGTCCCTGGTATGATATCTGCAACATATTCAATCAGGTACCTCGTGGCCCAGTCTGTTTTAGCATCCTCATTAAAAAAAAAAAAAAAGAGTCCATTTCATGCCAACCATCACTGACTGTCTGTATCTGATCACATTTACATTCTATTTCATCTAGGAACTCTAGTTTTCTATTAAAGACCTGAATTCCAAACATGCCATATTTCTAAAGCAATGCCCAGGAAGAAGAAAAAAACTAAACCACAAAAAGAGAGAGACTTCTATTAGTTCTTTCTTGGACATGGGCAGGATTAAAACATCAAACGTGCCCAAATGCCAAACAGACAGGGGGAAAAAAAAAAGAAAAGAAAAAATGAAAAGAGAAAAAAAGAGTTTAAAAAATAGATACTTTGAATAGGTTGAACATGAAAATTACAAGTTATTTTAACAGCAAATCCTCAAAATTTTAAAAAGCTAAATTTTTCTAAGTAGAAATTAGCAAAGTGAGTTTTCTTATGTATATTTCCAATTTTGCCCATTTTCACAATCTGCTTTCTTGAGACCAGGGAACTGTCTTATCAATTACGAATTTTACAAATAAATTGAATCATACCACCTCTAAGACAATTTTCTAAGACTATTTCCTAAATCTCTAGACTTCTACAAAGTTGCTAGATTGGGATTTTTACTTGTAACTTTCAAAGTACTGGATCCAAGTACTATTTAAATCAAATGACTCCTTGTATTTCTCTCAAGAAAAACATTGAATAACACAATATTAATTAGATGTCTCTCCATCAGATTTTTATCTTGGAAGAGCTGAACACAAACCTATTAAAGGGAAAATCCTGTAGAGGATATAGTTTGAACCTGTGTTCAACAACAAAAGGACCACAGAAAATAGGGGTTTTTTAAAGAACAAATTATTTTTATACATTTAAAAAGCTTAAGATAACTTAAAGCCAACTGCAAAACAAATGGGTTTTAACTAATTGGACAACTGATTCAAGATGTAAGGTACTTCTAGTGAAGCATCTATTACTTATAAAAAAAGTTGTTCATGGCATGAACTTGCACAAATACAGATCAAAACCTACTGACATAATCTGAGGTTCCTACAGGGCATTTGTACCTGGCTGTTACTTTATCTTGCTTGAGCATAATCACATTTGAAGAGTAAATCAGTCTTTGGTCTCAGGAAGCAAAAATAATTTCCTACCTTCTTAGAAGTATCAAGAATTCATCTCAGCATAAAAGGAAGCCACAACAGAAAGTCAGGCCTAGTAGATGGCTGTCTCGTTCTTAAGCCTGACAATGCCAGGAGCTGAATATAAGTTGTACTGGAAACCATTAATTCAGGATAAAGCCCGGTAATGCTGCAAAAGCACTCTTGGACACAAGAACTTTGAGGATTGTGTGAAAATAATAGCTGGGCGCGAACAAAGAACACGCCACATTCAGAAATAGTGTCAGATGGAGATCTATCAGCTTGATTGGAAGCACTAAGAGTACAAAGAACAGCAAACTGCAAGCATGATCAGAGGCAGTGAATGTCAATCCTAAAGCGCTCCTAAAAAGATGGTCCCAGATTAGTCATCATTCATAAGATGCTGTCATTGTCTATGTATAAACAACTGATGCTCTTTTGAGAATATCGAAACCAGTGTTGCCTTATAGTACAAAGGGACATCACACCTGCTTTGTCTTATTAATTACTTAAGATTTATGATCAAGTTATAAGAATATTATCCAGCTGGTAGTGGCAGACCATACAGTGGATCACCTGGTTAGAAGCCACCTGCAGGAAGGTCAGGTTAAAGTTAGCACTGACCTGAATCTAACCCTTCACTTGCCCTTTTCTCTGTTTAAAGGAACCACAGCTAAGCCTATTTTGTGCCAATACTGAACTTGGAGAGATGTCGAAGATACAGCCACTCCCTAATTCCTCCTTCCCATGTGCAGACCTCTCCTAAACTCGAGCTGCAAGTAATCTCAGGCTTCAAGTAACTGTTGCTTGCAAAATCCATTCTGAATACCTGTCTTATTCCACATTAAAATACACACTTCCATTCATAAAAAAAAAAAGAGGCAGCTTTTTGCTAGTTTTGCTGACATTTCACACCCTGATCCAGAAATAGGACATGCATGTGCTTCCATGCTGTAAATAATCCACTCTGCTCTCCCCTCAACTAAGACCCATGAGAATGAGTGCATTTGCTAATACAAATTTGGCAGACACACCTCATTTCTCTGCTGTCCAGCCAGCGCAACCATATTATTGCTTTAATCTAATTTGGGTTTTGTAAACTTTTGGACCTAACTAACTTTTACATTTTTATTTTAAGCTGAATGGTAGTACCTGAATTAAGAATTCATGTGGCAGATTGTTTGGGTTTCTTCCCTTTTACTATTAGTTTGTATAAAATCAATATACTATTTGTATATCATACTTAATAGTCAAAACCACATGAAGATACTCAAGTAGCATATTGCTCTACCATAATGCCCTCACAACAAAGGTCCATTGGCAATTCCAGCACCACTAAACTGCATAAACTTCTTAAGCCCTGCACTCTTGCAGATATTCTACACCAAGTATTCTGGAGGCACTGAAAAAAAGAACAGTCAAGTCAGCTATTTGAATCACTAAAGTAGATGTCACTTCATTAAACTGTTGTTTCATATAGAAGGGCATGGACCTGCTGGAGAAAGTCCAGAGGAGGGTCACAAGATGATTAGAAGACTGAAGCACCTCTCCTATGATGAGAGAGAGAGTTGGGGTTATTCAGCCTGGAGAAAAGAATGCTCCAGGAAGACCTTACAGCACCTTCCAGCACCTGAAAAGGCCATGAGAGAGCTGGAGAGGGACTTTTCACAAGGGTATGGCGTGACGGGACAAGAGGTAATGGCTTCAAACTGAAAGAGGATAGGTCTAGATTACAGAATAGAAAGAAATTCTTCACTATGAGGGTGGTAAGACACAACAGATGGCCCAGAGAAGCTGTGGATGCCCCATCCCTGAGAGTGTTCAAGATCAGGTTGGATGAGGCCCTGAGCAACCTGGCCTCATGGAAAGTGCCCGTCTATGGCAGGGGGTTGGAACTGGCTGATCTTTAAGGTCGTTTCCAACCCGAACCATTCTGTGATTCTATGGAACCTATTTCAGCTGGTCCACAAACCAGCTCAATATGAGTGAAACAGTAATAACACAAACCAAAATGGATGTTTTAAGTGCAGTAGGAATCAAATTGCATGACAGATGCACAGATTTCTTCCTTTGAAAGATATTTGTACTTGATACAACTCTGAGTTTCCTACAAGGCCAGCTTTACTGTCTGAAATACTCTACATAAGGAACCTGTCACATGAATGACAAGAAGCCCTTCCAAAAAGACAGATCTAAATAACATTTCTCAAAGCACTTATGTTCAGGAAAGAGGCTTAGTGCATAGAGCCAGGAACAGAGAAGATGAGGGAAGTGGCCTGTGGATATCCTCATGGTTCAGACTTCTGTCTTTGCACCTTCCTCGGGGAAAAAGGGAAAACGGGAGTAGAGGAGGGCCAGAAGATGTGCATTTCTATTCCTGCATCTGGAACAAAACTACGGGGTGTTTTTTGCAAGCAATTTCATACCTTTTTCTCCAAACTGTCCCCTCCATTTCCACATCAATTCAGAATACACTGTCAAAGCAAGGGCACATTTCACAGCATGCATTTGTGCTCATTATCAGCACTGGGTACAATGCAGTATGAGGCATCTAAATATCACTGCTGACACAGTACCTAAGAGAATAAAATTTTTAGCACAAAAGCAATGGCAAAGACTAAAGGTCTGTCAAGATAAGAGCCATTCAAGTTTGCCATCAAAATGAACAAATTATGGAAGAATCAACTTACACCCACTCATATTCCAGAGATGAACCCAAGGCACACAATTCATCTTTTGCTGATTACTGCATAAAGTGAGCTTCTCATGGTGGTGACTGCATACCAACTGCCACGTTAACAAGCAGTGTCTTCCTTCAGACATTTACAAACATCAGAATGCTTATTCATGACAGTCCCACATATCATCTGCCATCCCAGATGGTGACTGGTGGGATGCTGATTTTGTCCTAAGGCAGTTACCACCCACCAAGATAGTATATGCAGGGCTAAATAAAAAGCATGTGCCATCTGCTGTCAAATTCAGATGATTTGTTGAGACCTACTAGATTAGTTTAAGTTTATTTTAGATCAGACGAATCGGGAGGCTATAGCTCTCTAACTGCCCAATAAAATAAGAGTAAGTTGCACTGTAGAAGACACGCAGTAAACCAAGAAGAAGTTACAATGTTCTGCTGGGTCCACCTACCGACCTGGGAGCAGCTAAGGGTTCTCACTGTGATCGGTGGCAAAAGGCACATATGGCCCAGAAGTTCAGAGGGAACCTGAGACCAAGAAGCGATTCTGCAGAACTTACAGTTTTCCTTGGCCTGAAAAAAAATTTTAGGAATTTTCTTTCTTGCCAACAGGATGTTTTTTCTACCTCCTTTTCTTGCAATCTATCTGCTGCTATCATTTTGATAGCTGGTCTCCATCAATTCTTGCCCAGTTCCAATTTTTTTTCTACCCTCTCTGTAGAGTCTTCCTGCTCATGTGCTGTCATATTATATATACACAGAAGAAAGAAAAGACAATTAAAAAGGGGAACTAGTATGATATCTTCTGCCTGCTTCACAACCAGCATAAACTCACTTCATCTGTCATATTCGTTTATAGATGGCTAATTGAAAATACAGCCATTTCCCCAATACCAACTATTAAGCACTCAAACGACATTAAATAATTCTATGCATTCTTTTTAAATTATCTAATTAAATTTCTTTTTGTACATTAATAAATAATCTAAACCAAGCAGAGAAAATAGAAAAATGCATCCACAGAAGCATTTTTCCAAATCTTTTTAAATCACCAGGTACATGAAAACCTTTCACTGAGGCAGGGAATTAACCCTTGCACAAGTATAAGGGTTACATCGCTGTCTGCATGGATGAAAAAAAAGCATTGCTTATGCTCCAGCCTTAAGAAGTAAAATTCCAAAATACGGACAAATTGCCTTTAAATCATTAACATCAGAAGCACAGGGCACAAAGGAGAGCGCTCATGAAGGTCTGTACTGCACAGTAATGAGAGAGAGGGGTTGCAAAGGTCTCTACAGGGGCCCTATGCTGTCAGAGTCCCTGGCACTACAGCCCACACGGCTGCACCAGCAGAGATCCTCCAGGAGGCCCGGCAGCAAATGCTCAAGGAAGATGCCTCCAGCCCAGCACAAGTGCATCACCTCCTACAGCATTCATACCATGAAGGGCAGAGGAACAGAATCCACCAGTCAACTGCAAATGACAGCTTAGCTCCTAAGAAAAAGCAGGGACTATCTTAAAAAAAAAGCAAACTCTGGAAAACTACAGGAAAAGAAAAGGATTTGTCATTCCTCTGCCCCCACACATGCAGCCAGAGGCAATGAGGGGCAACAAGGTAGATTCTCCATGCTCCTTAAGCATGTTTCCTTACCCTTCTTTAAATGAGTGCTTGTACAACTGTCAGTTGTTTTAATTCATCCCAGACTGCTTCCTCTACTGCAGAGCTCACTAATCCGTGCATCCTAGTGCAGCTCTCTGTAGAACACGTGGCTTTATTAAATGGCCAGGTAATCAGAAATGCATTTAAAATTCAATACCAGTTATTTAAAACAAAAAGATCTGACATAAAATTATACAAGTCACAATCAGTCTTGTACTGCCATCCTGCATAGAATACAAGGCTGGCATATGCTCAGGGATATAATCATCATTCCACCTGTCATTTTAAAACTATGTATTTGAAGTCTTCACAGAATTTCATGCATACTGCTCCCCTAAAAAGTAAAAAAAAGTCATTTTGCAAAGGGATAAACTTCTGATGACAGCAGTCACACAGAAAATTGGCCATTAATCTCCTCTGAATAAATATAACCCCCAGGAAGATGAAAGTGTGAGCAGAATATATATTTTTTGCACTAGAAAATGCTGAGGTGCACAACGAGAAGCTTTTACTTAAGCATTTTCAGCTGAAGTTATCTTTCAGAAGCCCGTTTTACTCTCATGAGATATTTCTCTCCAGTCAGTCACTTTTCAAAGCCCTTTGCAACTTTCAGATTGCAGTAAAGCTGACTGACTTTTATACCTTATTTCAGTAGCTCTCTCCCTTGCCCAAGCTGTCACATTCCTTGGAGACATTTGGTAGTTTTCAATTTCCTCAACATTTTATTAATATAGAAATTTTAAAAAGCCCATTGTTTTTTCCATGTGCAGGCAGTTGACTTCGTAACACAAAACATCCTTGCGATAAACAATTTCTCTATTACATCCTCCAGTTAATGAAGATCTTGCTCTCTCACCCTGGCTTACCTAGGTGATCTGTGCTCAAGTTGTCCTTTGCTGAATAGCTGGTAACTGAACACAGTTTCTATTAAAGGCAGTTTTAAACACACTTACTGCCTTAAAAGACCCAGCAGGTTGAATATGCCTCCTGTTTTGACATCACAAGCACGAGATTTTGAAACATGAAACATTTGGAAAGGTTCACTTACTAAAATCCAATTTATCAATCTGATGTCACCTTTGCTTAGGACACTCCACTCACAAATTCAGGGCAGCTAGCTCTCAGAATTATATCTTGCAGTATTAGGCATTTTTCTTAAGCCTGGGTCACGCAGTCATAAAAATCCCCAGGAACTCTAGCTTTTAAAATATCCTTCTAATCCTAGCAGAGCTGACTGCAAAAATGAACCCTAAAGGCCCAAAAACTAGAAGGGAAATAAAGAGAAACCAATTTCAATTTTCCTCGAGATCTGAGTTGATTTTTGAATGTTCAGAGCTGACAGTGTTCAGGCAGGAGCATTTATGTTCTCTAAGCCATGCACTTGATCAGGGTCTGGACTGCTGCTATGCTTTATCACTGTAAGAAACATAAGACTTAAAAATACAAAACCAAACCTAAATTCTAGTCCTCATGTACTTCTGCCAGGACAAACCCTGAACAATCAGTATTTGGTCATACAATCCAGGCACTGATTCTGGGTCAACCCTGGCTGATGGTTTAATTTCTCTTTCCCTGCTATGTGCAGTCCATAAATCCATCAGAAGGCAAGGGTTTTGTCTTCCCCCGTGTTCCCACAACCTCCCCATTTTCACACAAGGACATGGAGGGACAGGACATGTGGTAGTAATGACTTTAAACTGAAAGAGAGTGGTTTAGATTAGTTATAATCTTAAACTACTTCACCCTGAGAGTGGTGAGGCACTAGAACAGGTTGCCCAGAGAAGCTGTGGGTGCTCCATCCCTGGAAGTGTTCAAGGCCAGGATGGATGGGGCTCTGAGCAACTTGATCTGGGGGAAGGTGTGTCTGCCCACAGCAGGGGGTTGGAACTTGATGACCTTTAGGGTCCCTTGCAATCCAAAACACTCTACGATTATATAATTCCTTTATTTTCCAAAACTAAGGACGTCTCCCCATAACTAAACAGGATCTCCTTTTCCCTGACCAGAAGCCTTCTCTGCACCCATCTCAGTCTGAACTTGTCACGAGCAGTAATCAAATCAGTTTTCTGAACTCCAGATGGACACTCATCAGTTTTGCAATTGCAGCATTAATGCTCCCTTATCCCTGAAAGGCAGGAAGGCTAGGAATCACTAGTTCATTTAACAAAATACTTCTAAACATTACACAAATCAAACTTTTTATTTAATTATGCTTCATTAGGTATGGCAATTAAGTGAAAGTTCTCAGATATTGTAATTAATTCAGCTTATGCTAAATGGCCAATTCAATCATTAGGCCAAACAGTCAATTAAATGCCACATTATTTTTTAAAAATATTTATCACTCCTTGGCTAACAAATGAATGAAAAAAGCCCAGTTCGACTGTCAGCAGAAACAGACTCACCTGCCATAGCAGACCACACAGGAAAGCAACTAGAGTTCAGGGAGATCACAAAATATCCTTACAAAGGAATGGATACTAAGGACTTATATTCCTTAGAAGAAGTTTCCAAATGTATACAGCTACAAATTTCCCAATTACATTTTCTACTTCCCCTTGTAAAATCCTGGTTTGTGGCCAGCTTTCTCTACAAAATAAGTAATTTTGTCAAAATGTTATTTTCAGAAATTGCATAGTCATTAAATACCATCATAAACATCTGTTTCAGCAATGTCAAACAAGCATCACAAACAGAAAAATTGAAAACTTGAGAACTCAAAATTTTACAGAAGCAACTTTCAAAGGGTTTTATGTTTGTATTTCACAAATTTAGGGCAGGAATCAATTTGAGAAGTGAGATAGCAGCTTTGTTTTTCAAACACTTTTAACCTATAATAAGGCCTTTCAATTCCGAGACCCTTCATGAACCAGGCTGATATAGTGCCAGTTTCCTCAGTCCTGCTCATCTTTTGGAATGGGGCAGAGCTCAGGTGGCAGTTGCAGCTGTGCTAGACGTGGTCAACAAATATTGTTCAGGAAATAGGAATGTACCCTAATGCCCAGTCTCCTCCTTTGAGATATTAACAATCTCTCCTAAAAAAAAAGCAAAAAACCCCAAAACACAACAATAAAATACAGAACAGGGAGAAAGAAGTATCTTAATAGAGAGGGCTATCACTCCAACTCTGTGCAACCACAGATGCTACAGCAGAACCTTCAGCCACAGCACAACTATACACTACTATATACTGATCAACCTTGATCTTGTTCTCTAAAGATTTTCAAGAGTCACACTTGATCATGACAGATTCTCGGAAGAAATTCATGGCCCAGTCACCATTTGCATTTTATTGAGGTTTTTTTTGACTCGTTGCAGACTTGTGGCTAAGCCTAACATTCCTCACACTGCAACATTTCCCAAAGGCACAAAGAAGGGGAGGAACCTCACGCCACCTCATGGCCACCTTTGGATTTGCCCAGCTTCATAAACTCCAATGACCAAAAAATTCACACAGATAATCATCTAAGGATTAACCACATTCACAATGTCAGGAGCTGTAAGACATGTTCAGTCTGCCAACATGAAAAACAACACTTAGCAGGTTCCTCTATCCCATCTCCTGTCCTAACTTGGGGCAGACCAAAGTCCTTGCACAACTGCTTGTGCAAGAATGACACGTGACAGACATTATATTCCATTGCTACTGCTGGATCAAGCATATACACAAAAGACATATATAAAACATATTATGGGCACCTTGTCAGATTTTCTTGGTGGTTTTTTTTTCCTTGCTTTTTTTCTTGCTTTGTCCTTCCCATGAAGTAGCAGTCGTTATCCAAATGCACAAGCCAACACCCAAATAGCTTTAACTCTCATGATAGCACCTGCAGTATAGTTACCATTTATTGGAAGTTTGTTTTACGCAGCTTTTCAGGGAGACAATTACTGTGTTATAATACCTAAGCAGTATCTATTACATTTATAAGAAAACAAATTAAGAGGCTTCATAGGCTCCAAAACCAAGTACAGGTAGGTCACAGGTAGGTAGGTTTTTGTCGTGATTTTCTAACAGCATTTCAGGCTGCTGCAACATAATTGCATTTGAGGTCTCCTTTCAGCATGAAGTGACCAATACCCTCCCAATTTTGCAAAGGTCTTTACCAATAACTTCTAAACCAGACAGTTTTCCTAACTGCATTTTGATCCAAAGGAAAAGTTCCATACCTACTTACACTATTTATAGCATTAGGCATGTGTACATCGAAAGGAAAAAACATGACCTAGGTACTAATGACTCCATTTTTGCTCTCAGAACAATCTGTAGGGACAGTACACAGGCTGATCTAATGCCTGCTCCTGGCATGAGGGCATATCTTATCGAGATTATCTGAACAAATCCTGAATAACAACAGAGGAATGGTTTTATCACACACAGTTTTTAGATACAAAGACAGACAAGATGAAACAGTACCATTCTGAAAGACTTTAACTGTTTTTCATGTGTCTGACCATTTAGACTGTAAACAATAATTAAGTACCACTTCATCTGGTCTCTTGTTGACCTTCCAAAATCAAGCAGACAGATGGACCAGGAAACCACAAAGTTAAATTACTTTCTTTTTGAAGACATTCATCTGGTTCTTTTAATGAACATGCTGGCTTCAGGGCAAGCACAAATATGGGGGGAAAGCTTGAGACAATGTGAAACTTTCCCACCAAAGTTTTTATTGCAACAACAACCCCAAAAATGGTAGTATTGCCTCAACACTGAAATCATTAATAAATACAGTCTGCCCACATTTTTCATTTCACATCCTAAACAATGTTACATTATAGTCCTAAACAGCTGCCACTTCTCACTCTTAGGATATCATAATGTCATTTTTATGCAATACACTTTCCATTTTTAAATCACATATAGGCACCCTGAAATAAAAAACACTACACAAATCCAGATAATTTATTATCCGTGATAAGCATTAGGCATTAACATCAGTAAGCATTCTGGAAACAAGTTCATATGGAATACCAGTTTGCCTTTTTTTTTAATACTTAACTAGATTTCATACTATGTTCATAAAAGACATGAAAAGGAAGAATACCAGCTGAATGTCTTAAACCAAGTCACCCAAACAATTTACCTTAGCATATTGCAGAACACTGAAATAAAAAACCTGAAATTTCCCCAATGTAAAATGCAGAAAAATTGTAATGAACTCCCTGAAAGTAGAACAGAAATCTAATCAAAGAAAGCTGTGTGGAATAGCTATACTCTATACAGGAAAAATAAGTGATATTTTAAAGTAATTGTTGTGCAAGAGAAATAGGAACAAATAAATCAGTGTCCTAAAACTGTCAGTGAGTGAACTCATTTGGGAACTACAGCTGTTGCGCTTTAGAGATTTGGATTAAAATCCATCATTATCTTTCAGTTAATACTCTTTCATCGACCAATCAGCAGTCATATGGTGTTTACCAACCCTGGTCACTTAACCCACTTGAATGGCCTTTGTGCTATAATTTGTACTTCAATACAATCAGATTACTTCTAATCTAAATGATTTGTGCCCTTTATGGGACAGATAAACACTAATCCCAAGGTTCCTAAAACATAGCAAGCCTAAACAGTGCCACTATGGCATCCATTATTTGCCATTTTAATACAATATTTCATTCAAGTTGGGAAATACTTGATTTGATCATGCTGACCCTGCCTTTTACATACTCATTTCAAATTTCTTATACAAACAAAGAAGAAAGATTTATTAGCAGACACCACCACTCAGCAAAATCAGCAGCAAAACAGTCAATATATTAATACATAGATAATACTTTTTGATCAAACTACTTCACAGGGGAAAAAAAATTATTTTTTAAAAGAAGACTAAGCAAAGAAGAACATTTTAAAACTCATTTTTCAGTAAGGAGTTACATATTCAGTCCCCGGGTATCAATTTTAAAAGTCTGCCTCCTCAGAATGGTTTTCCAAGTATTCGGTAGTTAAAGTGTCCTCAACCATTCCTGTTCTTCAGTTAATCTTGGCTGACACTTGGAAGCAGTTGCACTCCAGTGTGAATCTAGCATCTAATTACATTTAGCAGTAATATGCTTAGGCTCTGATCTCACAAATGCTTCTGCACAGGTGGATCAGTGAGCGTACGACAACATCCCTAGAAAACGAGGGACCCACACATGCATGATTGGAGCCAAGCACATCAATATATCTGTACCTCAAAAAAATGCCAGCGTTGGGAATAAAAACAGTTGAATAGTTCAGTAATAACCTCATGGTGACAGCAAGTAGGCAAACACCTTTAAATAAAGGTATTATCAGTGTCACCATTTTATAGTCACATATTTACCAACATATATATTTCTTACTTACAAAAATGCCTAAAAAACATACCACTTTGTAAAACAGAACTGGTCATATTCAAAGTTCAGCCAGGATGACTCGGAATTTGATAAAACATTCCCAAAGAAAAATTAAGATGCTGGATGATCTTAACAGCATCTGTAGCTATTAACTTACACGAATATGAACATATTTACTTAAAATACCTCAACACAGTCTGCCTACAGACTGTGCTTGCATTTGATATTAAGTAAAACTCTTTCTAGTTTAGGTCATTAACTAGGCCAAAGTTCACTTTCTTAGTGTGCCCTCATTCACAGGCAGGGCTGCTCTCAGTAGGTGACCTCAGCCTACCCCGTGGTGATGAGCGAGCTCACTCACACACACACACACACACGTGCACACAGAGAATCGGGAACCACCACCACCACCGCCAAAATTCTGGGTTACAACACAGTCCCATGCTGACACAAAATCCTTTAAAAAGCAACCATCCAGATTTGAGAGGAGTGAGAACATAGAACATAGGGCATGCGGGGCATTGCACTATGAAATTTTCCATTCTGGCAGCAAGTGCTTCCAGGATTATTCATCGAATGCCATGTATACTCCTTACTCTACTCCGAAAATGGCCCTTCTGATGTTCCTTGTGCTTTGAGCAAGATCTCCATTATACATTACAAAACAGCCGCCTTGAAAGATCCAGCAGAAACCACAGCTTGTTTGAGATTTCCCAGAAGTTGCAACAAATTCTCAAGTGCTGGGAAAGCTTCTATAATTCACTTCTGAAATTATAACCTAATGCACTACCAAATACAGATGACTGATCTACCCTTCCAAGAGCAGTAATCTTTGCTTTTCGCTAATTTCTCAAGATCTACCACAACCTCATAAAGTTGCATATTCCCTTGAATACTGTATTTGTGTTTAACTGCAAATATGAAGTAAGCACAAACTGCAGTTGTAAAACAGCAAAGCACATTTTCTCTCCTACCGACATTTAAAAGGACTACATGAGAGTCCAAAAGGCAAACACGACAATGACTTGCACAGCCCACTCACACAATTAGAGCCACTGCCAGTGCTTAGAGGAGACTGGAAAGAGGGGGAGTGTTGTTTTTTTTTTCCCCAGATACCTAAAAATTCCTGGACCAGCTGTCCCAAACACTGCTGGTTCCAGAAGAGACTGTGAAGTCCAGAAACACTGAAAGAAATTTTATGAATGTGAGAAAGTAACCAGATATTTGAAGGAAGAACTTGTAAACGCTACAAATCCTTAATTAATCAATAAACACCTGGCAACAGCAAAATATTACTCTCTGCAAACCCCAGAATTTATGTCAGAAACCATATCTCCCATCATGGGAGTAGGTAATAGTCTGCACTTAAAAACTCAGTAGTTCATGTATAAACTGAAAAGGTACCACACAGTTCTTGCAGATTAATAACAGTAAGTCCAAACTTCACAAGAGGGGGGAAAAAAAAGAAGAAAAAATCAAAGAGAGAAAGAGGGAGGGAAGGAGGGAAGGGAGAAGTACCTACAAAACTCTAAGGGCAAATCCCAATGCTCAGATGCAAGCCAGGAAAGGTTCTAGCCTTTGTGGGTCCATAGAGACAGAACCACAAGCTAAATAAGGAATGGTCAGTTCCTGAAATATGTAGGAAATGGATATAGATCACAACAGATTCAGAAATAAATGTGTTTGTGTCAGACACAGGTGCCAGAGACATACCTGCAATGTTACCGTACTCTTGGCAGAAGGCAGTAATTCTTTAACATTTACCATGCAGCTGCATGGAAAAATAAAAAGGACCTGATTCCACTCCTGCATTTCAGAGGGTTCCCCACAGTAGTTACTGAAAGCTGCTGTCCCAAATTAAAATCAAATTGTTTCTGGAGATCCAAACAAGGCTGAAGGCAGTTCATTTCTCTGATATCCCTGATTCTTCTCCCCTTTCCATTACAGAAGACATGCTTAAACTACTTAAACTATTAAGAATCCAGAATTAACTAATTTGAATTTACAGTATTGTAATTAAGAAAATCAGAACCCCTATATCAAAGATGCTGTAAAGACAAATATGTGAAACTAACAGACGCATTACTAAGAAATTTCAGCTGTAAGAGTAATATACGAAAAATCACCTCTTTCTTCAAAAATGTTACTTGTATGGTCAAAGTAGCCATTTGGAAAAAACCTCCCCAAAACTACTTAGTTAAGAAAAACAGTCGGCCAATAAGGCCATTTACAGCCCATCATCAAAATTAAATTGCACTGAAACACTATTTCTCTAGGATCAAGAAAAAGTTAGATTCCAAATACATCAAACAGCTGCACTAAACTCAGTTTGAGCAAGAAAGATTACATCTGCATTTCTTACCTTACCTGCTGCTTTTGTGCTTTATGGAAGAGCCACATTCCCTCCTCACTCCAATGAATTGTTTATGTGACAAGGAGACAAACAACTGTAAGTCACAGCAACGTGGACTTTTACATCCTCGCCATAATAAATGAGGAGATGCTTATGGCTTCTTCTTCTCCAGCACAACCATTCCCCTACCTCCAGGAAACCATTAAACAACTAGAGGTGTGAACCCATTGTGGCTTTCTGCTTCATTAAGTCATATATCATTTTTATATAGGAGTCATGAAGCTATAAATCATGTGAGACAGAACGAGAGCTAATTAAAGAGTCAGCTAAGCATAAAATTTTGCTTTGTTGCATATCAGAGAACACTAAAATTGGCCATATTTTGTATAATATATTGTAAAATATTAAAAGACGTTTCCAGCAGATAGGTATTTTCTCTAAGAGCTGAGCACTGCTACCTGAAAAACATCAGTATTTAATTTTCTAGCAGGGAAGCCCCATGAAACCCTGACTCACCTTTTTTTTTTCCTTTTTAATAACAGATCATTCTGTCTTGTATTGCAGTACAGTCTTGTATAGTCCTTAAACTTACTTCACTCTTTTTCTCACTAGAATAAACTCCTATGCTTCTAAAGACAGAAATTCACAACCCAGGAAATCTCTACATACGCTATGGCAAAGCATTAATCAAATGTATCAAAATCTAGCCCTTAAACTTCAGTGCAAACACTTCAGGCTATTTAGAGAATTCCTTAACCAATTAAGGCAATACTCATTTGAGAAAAAAAAAAAAATTCTATTTCCTGATACCAGATTTCTCCATCAGTGCAATTATGTTGTAAAAGTTCTTCTTTGAAGGGTTAGAGTTAGATCTGATGCAGACATCTTAACTGAAACATATATCTCACAACCCAAAAGGATTTTTAAGTATGCAAAATATTACTGTGACATCTAGAGCGTCCTTTAGTAGGTGAGAAACTTGTTACACCAAAGCCATATAAAAACAGAGTACAAGGATGATCCTCTAATTCCAAGGGCTTTTTCTCTAAAAGACTTTTAATTGAACAGATATATGCAGATATATGTTCAGTTCTTATTCCTTCTTCACCTTCTTTTTAGAGATCTAATAATTGTAGCTACTAAACCAATTCATCAAATGCAAGAGAATGAATCTCAAAGTAATCATTACCAATATACATTTCTTAAAAAAATATACATATTCATCAGTCTCAATGTGTAACTGCAAGGAATAGTCAAGTGCTTAGTCTCATACTCCATTTTCCCAACTGTGGTTTCCCATTAAATACCTTAAAAAAGGGAAGAACAAATGTTTTTGCATTCTAAATTATACACAAGTTTGACAAGTTATCTTTATTTTTAAAGAGCATTCTTCCTTTTTTCTATTGAATAAAAAAGAAAAAAGGGTATGTGAATTTTTTTTAACTACACCTTTATTTCAGGCTTCACTGACTGGAAAAGGGGCCCAAAAGAATTTTTATTAAAAATGGGGCACCATCTATAAGACGATTCATATTTTACTGGGGTATTCCAAGAAACCCAGTGAGTTGCTGGCCACTCTTGCAAATTGTTGCATTAGGCTGCAATCAGGAGGGGGGGCATGGGTCAAATACACAGCTAGGTCAAATACTAAGTTCAGCAAGCCAACACAGGGGTCAAGAAATTCGAAGAGCCCAGAAACATAGCTGCTGAAGGAAAGACCAAAGACTAAGGCATTAGAGCTGCCAGAGGGGACAACAAAGAGGCAGGCGTAGAGGATGCTCAGAAGCGAGAGGGACCAGGCAGGGCTGCTTGCAGTCAGCTCACACTCCTGCAACCTGAAAGATCCACAGCAATCTCAAGTAAGTTTTAATCTTCACTACTAATTCTGAGAAGCATTTGGCAGCACTCTGATAAGTGAATTAAGTTCTGCCTATGGCTTTATGGAAAAACATAAAATACAAATCCTAGTAACAAGCACTTTAGAGAGATTCTGGTAATTCTTTAAAAACAGCAATGCTGAGTTTTATAAACTAGCCCGTTTGGAAATGCAAGCTGAAATGATCCTTTTAAACAACATAAAGTACTTCTGTGGCCCAGAACCAGCAACTTCAACCTTTTAAGAAATTTGAAAATAAATCTTTTTTTTTGCAAAAACTCATTGATGTGAAAAGAATTTGAGGGTTCTCATAAGATGGAAGAAGCCATACAACAGCAGCAATAATAGATGACAGGAACAGATTCAAGAACATATATAGTAAAAAAATACATAATCAGAAACATTCAGAACTTTGATTCAGTGTCACACAAAATGGGATCTCCAGCTCTGTAAAAACATGAGCCACACCATCGTGTTGTTATTACAAAGACTTTTATATGGTAGAAGCATACAAAAGCAAACCTGCCAAGCCCACAGGCTCAGCATGAAACATGATGTTGGCTCCTAACTGCCCATGACAATTCCCATAGTTATCACAACCACATGGCAAAACAGCCCCTCTGATCAACTGCATGAGGCAGGAAGCAGCCGTGGTGCTGCACGTAGAGATTACGAATCCCACACGCTCCTGCCAGCCGCAGGCTCCCTGCAGCCCGTCTGTGTTGTGTCGTCTGGGGTTTAACGCCAGCGTGCGCTTCCTTTCTTTTTAAACATTTGCCAAATCAGGTTCGTATAAATCTCCTCCTCTGAACAAGAAGGAAGTTCTCCTATCGTTGCTCAAGATCTGGATGTCCAACTTGAAATGAAGAAAAAAGAGTCAGATCCTTTCTTAAAAAACTGTGATACAGAAACTTGATCAATATTCAAATTTACAGTTAAGAAAAAAAAAGGTGAAAAGCTTCTAAGAACTACAAATAACACACAAGAGAGGTCCATGGGGTTCCTTCAATGGCACAGTTTTTCCAGATCTTTTACACTGCAACAACAAGTCACCACCAAGTTATATGCAGAAATACTGGCTAATGCAAATTCACTGAATGTGGTAAAAACAAGAATTACACCACACCTGTTTTGTCAACCTCGCACTGCCCCAACCTATTTGAGTTACATAATAAATTGTAATTATGATCGGGACAATTGAGACTCAAATAATCTACTGAGTTAACATAGTTGTCAATATAACCAAATTATGAAGTTGACAACATAATCAGATTTTGACATTACTTCTGTCAAAATTTGTTATTACTCATCATCAATGGAAATTTCTCTGATGCTGAAGTTTATAAAGCTCCGTTGTCTGGTTTCTTAAGCTATTTTTGTAACTTTCATGAGATTGTGAGACTAACCCACATGCCAAGGAAAGACAGCAGAGTTTGCTTGAAATGCATTCTCAAATCCGTTTGAAAGAGATGGAAAGTGTCAGTGTAGGCGGCTCTTGTGTAGCCTTTCAGGAGCATCACTTGCTCCAGCACGTCACCTGCCTGCAG
>VZTA01022270.1:1066-14768 GCA_013398855.1 Mohoua ochrocephala
ACAAATTTCTTCAATGGAAATTAACGTGATCATTTAAATGTTACTGTTCTTGATATACAATGTCAGTGGCTCCCGGTGCCTGGCTTCTATATCCTGCTTGTACAGGAACTCAATGGAAGTCAGAAGCACTGAGGTCTTTCTTGCAGTCACAAGATACTGCCCACCAGCTTCAATGCAATTCTGCTGCTTTAAAATTATCAAGTTTTGGTGAACATACCATTTAAAAAAAATAATTAATATCCTTAGCTTTGTGGTGGAAAAAAGTTGAAATGTTCATGTTTTGCCCAAGGTCTCAAAAAGAGACTAGAGCATAACAAGGGCATCCTACCTGGAGCTTCAAATCTGGATCCTGCTTTGCTGAGACAATTCTCCTGTCTATACCCCCTTATTAGCCACTTTCCCTAGGACCCCACAATGCCCCCTTTGTCATGGGATGGGCAAGCCCATCACACAGCTGAAAAGCAGATGGATGCCCATGTGTCCTAGAGGAAGCCTTTTTGCCCAAGGTATCGCGTCTCTGGTGGATGCATCAGTCATGGGCTGGTGAAATGTTTGGATTTTCCTTGCAGAAGGTACACACCTCTAGTGATGGCATAGGAGGATACACAGAGCGCACGCAACCTCAGCTTCATTTCAGGCTGCAGGAATTGCCCTAGCCAGAAGACTGGCCACGCTTGTGGCAGGACAAAGAGCTGAGTGCACAGCTTTTGTGTTATTGCCCCAGCCTTCCGCATGTGCCAGTCACCTTCCCAAACGGAATGTGATAATTACAGAGTTGTGTGTAACCATGAGTTTACCAGGAGTCTTCAGTGAAACTGGACCAGTTGAAACATCTATGACCCAATTCTGTTCTCACTGGACTGCGCAGATTATTAACTTCAATGGAAATAATCTTAGATGCTCTATAAGTGTCAGAGAACAAACAGCTGCTGCCTCTAGAAAGGAATGATGTATTTTGAGAATGGGGCTGGCAGCCAGGCATTCCAGACTCCTCATGCTGGCCTTGGGCAGATTCTGTATTCTTGCTGCCTTGTCATCCCCATGTAGCACAGACAGAATTGTTTTGCCTTCCTTCATTGTGGGTGTGTGTGAAGATTAAAAAAATCACCTGAAATCATAAGCATTAAAGTTACTATTACTTCATACAAAAATCAGTAGCTTCTTGCTTCTAATCAGCCCCCTGGCTTCTGATGTTTCAGTTAAAAATTCATACTGGTAGGATGTTTTTCACTGCATTTATGGCTCTGTACTTTGTTGAGGAGTTTGTGATCCTTGTTACTAATTAAGAAAGCTCCTACCTTACGTGATGTTCTAAAGATTAATTTCATACTTCGTGGCAGTGAGTCGATATTGCGAAATGCTGGGCTTTGCAGCTGTCAAGGCTGTATAAGCAGTTGGGGCTAACAGCGAAAGTGCCCTGCGTGCAGGGTGAGCCGCTAAGCAGCATCGCCAACTGGCCCAGTTGCCTGGTTTACAGAGGAAGCCAGCTGAGGCAAGGATGGGCTGAGAACCCAGATGCATCTCATTGACCTGGATGTGGCAGCTGTACTCTCCTACCTCTTCTACCTGAACGTAACCCACATTCTGGATATCTCTGGATGTGGGTTAACCTCGCTGCTGAATACCCCTGTGCATTTTTCAACCCACTCGCTAAGTTTGTGAATACAATGCAAATGAGGCTGCAGTACTGCGTATTACCTGGGTGAAAACAGGCTTTTAGATCCAGGAGTGTCATAACATAGTTACAAGACCAGATGCAATCAAACATGTCAAATGACCCTGAAATGTTCTTAGGAGGCCAACTTGTTCTACCAGCATGCTTGAACTTTTACATTTCAGCAGTGCGAAAGCCAGTTTAGACATGAACTACTTGTTATAGAGACATCATCACGAAGTGTTACTAAATGATCACAAATGAGCAGTTAGCAATTTGAAAGCACTCAAATTCTGAAATGTTTATTTAATGGAACTGATATCCTAACTAATGCTTGCTACAGGTCAAGTGAAAAAATGCAGCTATAAAATCAGATATAATAAAAACACATGCCGAATTCTACCCTGCTTTTAGATTTTTATGCTTATTTTCACTTTACCCATGAAGTGCCATGTGCAAAAGCTCATCTTTTTAAACACTTGTGCTTTGCACCACTGTAGTTGCTGTGGTGTGCTAAAACTGAAAACTGGGTTTCTCTGTGCAAAATACTATTTATTACTGCAATCAGACGCTTGTGCATGGAACAACAGCATAAAAATACCAGTCTGCCTTTCAACAAGTAAACAGAGACTTTAGGGCATTTCAGCACCTTCTGGGGAGAAGATCTCATATATTCAAGAACCATCTGGACACAATCCCATGCCATGTGCTCTAGGATGGCCCTTCTTGAGCAGGGAAGTTGGACCAGACGACCTGCTGGGGTCCCTTCCAACCAGACCGATTCTGTGACTCTCCGATGTGTGATTAAAGTACCTAACACTGATCACAAGTGTGCAGTCCCTGGGCTAGTAGTCCATAAAGTTCCACCTGTCCAACTAGATTTTTGGGAAATACTTTGAGTAAAAATCTGTGTTTGGTAGTCAAGAATGAGACTCCAAAAAACACCTGATCTTGACATTCTGCAACACGTGAAACCCATGGCACTGGAAATACAGTGTCGGTGATGATCTTGACCTCACTGGAACTTTAGAAGCAAACTAGTTCATGGCTTTTGCTGCAAGTATTGTAACAAACATTATCAGCACTGGTTTGGGCCAAAAACCTAGAAGGCCATGGTTCTTCCTGCTGCAATAGGGTGAAATCAAGGAGGGGCCACTGCGCACTGCAAGAGCCAGTAGAGCTCCGGAGGCGCCTGACTGAGGCTGCAAGACCTCTGGGCAGGCACATCAAAGTTGTGCCTCAGTTTGTTATTGGAAATAGCTCTGTGTGGCTTGTGCAGGTTCACACACTATAACCGTGAGGAGCAGGGAGTGAGCCCAGCTCTTCCACATCCTTGGCAAGGACCTTAGGTAATGCACCAATTTTCTTACCTTTCTCTGGTGTTTTAAGGCACGGAAGAAATGAGACTGAAGAAACAGTGAATCTGCTACAGCCAGGGTGACTCAGACAACTGTGAATTTTTTTGCTGTTCTGGTGATCTGCTGTGTAAAAAGAACTATAAAAATTAACAGTGCTGCAATTATGAGGGTTGTGACAGAGTTAGTTACCAGGTCTAGGTTTTCAAAAGGGATTTTTTTCTTTTAGGTTTTTATTTTCTTGCCACTTGAGAAAATTCAGGACAGTAGACCTGTGTTATTTAAGAATGCTCAGTGTCTTTTTTGGAAGGAAGACCCAGACTGTGCTACATTACCATCAATGGAAATGTGAGCTGGGAGCCTAATTCTTTTGCAGCAGGGGAGATTAGAGAATATTGTGAATATCATTTCAGTATATATACTGAGTTTCCCAAGGGTATCTCATCAACAACAACTTCAAAAGTTACTTTTATGCCACTTCCACTCAGCTGACAAGAACACTTGACATTTTGAGGAGGTTTAGAATAGAAAACATTAGCAGTTCGTGTTGATCATGCAACTCATTGGCAAAAACACTACTGTTTAAATATCATGTTCAGTCATCGCTGGATTGCAATCTAATGAGCGTAAAAGATGAGTACTTCTCAAAAGTGACTTGTTTTGTAACTTTTATGGTTACAAACTTGCAAAATGAAAACCATGGACATTTACTTCCACCCAAATACTATTTTCAAGGTCAGTGTCCTTTTGTGCCTTGGAAACGCATTCCAAAGAGCTGCTAATAAAGAGTCAGGATACTGTACTTTCTGCTCAGTGAAATCTCAATAGGAAATGTTCATTATTATGAACAGGATGAGTAATCTTGCTAACGGTATAGCGGCCAAGTGTGTTCTAGCTTGTCTTTGAACACCTCTGGCTTTATGGATATATTTAGCCATTTTCAAGACGTAGCATTCCAGGTGAGTCCTCAAACAAAAGGAAATGCAATGTCCCCTCTCTTCAAACTGACATAATCACTGCTTGACTTTTCCTCCAATTGAACCAACTGGTGTTTAAAATTCATTTTGGCATGGATCAAGGAGTGGGATTGTTGATGTCTTTAACTTGCTTGTTTATTTAACTTCCCAGTACATAATAATTTGTGTAAAAATGACCTTCCCCTAAATATATCTGAGTGGCTATGTTATATTATACTAATGACTGCAACATGCAGAAAGCCAAAACAAGCACTTTGCCAGTATCAACAGAAATTATGAAAATACAGTTTGCAGCAATGTATGAATTATTGCTGCCAGCTTGCAGTTCCCAAGTTAACTCCTGATGAAGTTATAAATTGTGACAATGAGTGCTGTTTCTATCTTGAGTAACAGTGTGGCCCAATTTCTGCTGACATAAATGGAGACTAAAACCATTACAATTGGGTGGTTCTATTTCTGTCCAACTAAACTCAGAGTTATCCTTCCAACAATCAAACAGTGATGGTGTGAGATGGACACAGGCATACGCAGTAATTTCTTTTGTGCGGTTTCAGCCAGTTCAGGTACAGAGGTGGAAGATAACTCAGTGACTCAGTCTGGGAGTTAACTTTCACCAAGATGTGTGGTTCAGAGCTTTGTTCACTAACAAGGAGGTAAAGGAAATCTAATTTCAAGCTCCATTGGAAATTGAGGGGAAGCAAACAATAACGGAAAGACAGAAAGCAAGGAAGGGATAGGATAAAAATTAATGAGAGATATAAGGGGTGGGGAGAGGAATGGAACTGTTTATCTGAATCCTCCCTAAATGTCTTCAGAGACTTCATTCCAGACCATACTAGTTTTAGCTTTTTAAAAACACATCCTCCCTCTTGTTTTAAATAGGGGTATGCTAGAATTAGAAGCACTTACCCAAACCATCCAGGCTTTAACTTTCAGGGTTCAGAAAAAATGAGACCTGGAACTGAAACAGCTTTGGTTTGGCTTTTGCAAAGACCCAAACCACCCCTTGCCTTCCCCGCTGTAGTTAGGCCAAAGCCTCAATCAGACAACTAGCACTGAATGTATAAAAACAGCACACACCAGGAGAACTAAACACTAAAACAACTGCAATTCAGCTGCTTCACTCTATGCAATGCTGACTTGTGGGCTACTGAAAAGACAGTAGAAGTGTTTCCACCCAGAAGTAGCTATGAGAGGAAGCAGAATCATTTGGGAAACGTGGAGATGGACTGATGTAGCAGCAAGGTTGTACCCACTGACCTCCACTGATGTGACATCCCAAATGTATCTGTGACAGATAGGTTGAGAAGATCTGAAAGCCTGAAACATTTTCAAGTATAGTATGTGCACCCTGTTTTACTTCATCACTTTGCTTCATTACTGGGGTAATCTTCACTGTGTGTGTTTATAGAAAGCTTGTTCTCCAGGTTAGAAAACAAGAATTGCTTTCATTGCTGGGCTTCTTCCAAGCTCCATCATTAATTATAAAAATATCTTCTTCAAATCTTTTTTACACAATCTTTTGTTTGGAAACTTCACTATTTAAAGACCTGGATAACATCACAGTTTGCCAAAGGCCGTGTTGTCTAAGGGGAGAGAGTATCCAGGATGAATGCTTTTCTTCTTTTTCCCCTTGTGCAATAATGCCTCATTACTGTTATTATTTGCAAAAGGGATGATTTTTCTATTATCAGCATATCTCCTTTACTGCACTTTCAACATTTAATAGCTATTAAAAGAAATAAATTTTAAACATGTTTTGCTACAGATGAGTTTGAATTGACTCCCTGTCAACCTCTAAAATCTTCAGGACTTTTTAAAGGGGAATTTCCCAATTTTTTTAAAGTTTCTGGAGCACAGAAAGCTTGGCTATTCTAATCATAATGGAAGCATTTTTAAGTTAGTATATTCCTTCTGAAAGTATGTCCACTAACAAAAAAATCATATGGAAAAAATTAAAAATATCTCAGAAAAAAATCTCAGGCAATCCTTGTGCATTTGTCACAAGATAAATCTCCATTTTCTGAGCATTCCACTGATCCTTTTCAGTTCTTTCATCTTCTTTTCTATATGTGTTGTTAGAGAATAGTTGCAAATTATTTGTCTTTTCCGGGTAGAATGTGGAAGGGTTGTTGCACCTATCCTTGGAGTGTCTTGGTCAGAGTTTTTACTGGAGAGAATAGAAATCATAAATACTTCAGATACTTTCCTGCACAAGGAAAACTAGATGCTCTAGGACACATTTTTAAATTAAATTATTGCATAAAATTGTAAAACTTACCTAACAACAACTTCCTCACCATGGAAAACATCTGTACAGGACGATGATGTGTACAGAACTGTGATTCAGTATTAGTGTAATTTCCTGTAACAGAGAGCCAAATTTTAGGACTCTGCATAGAAGACAAACATCTTCTGCTGACTCACCCTTGTCTTGCTCCATATTCATGTATTACAGTATCTCTGGTCAGTATCAGCCTTGAGTTGATGCTGCTGCTGACACATCTGCCCTGCTTTTATTCCCTTCTATGGAAGGAGCTTAGACCCAACTTAAGCAAGATGTGAAAACAGGTGAAATTTCCACCTGCTCTTTTACACCCTTTTTTCCTATGCAGGAAAGCCTGGGGTCTGTGTTGGGTTGGTTTGGGGGGTTTTTTATAGTTTGACTTAACATCACAGATAGATTCATGGGTGGGTATATATCCAATATATATATTGCTCTAAGAACAGGTGGGAATAGCTGTGGGGACTCATTAGTTTTACTGTTCCAGTGTCGCTGCCAGAAAATTACATGCTGCTTTTCCCCAGCCCATTTTAAAGAGGAAGAGCTGCCAGAAGCTTACCCACTGTTTTCACATAAGTAGTATATGATCTGAGAGGTGGGAGTTTTGGGGCGGCACATCCATTCACTCACATCTCTGAGAGAGAACCTGAGCCGTTTGGTTTAACCTGGAGACCGGGGCTGTTCAGACTCACTGGGGGAGGAGTTACTGCCACCAGTAACAGACATGCGTCCCCTTCTCCGCAGATACACATTTGCTGGAGCCTGATGGATGGGTCTGTTCGTTCCTTGCTGGTGAATGCAAGGGCAATGCACAAATGCTGTGTGAGACTACACAGTAGCAGTGGTGGTAGGCAGACAGTAAAGTATAGGATTACCCGATGTCTTGCCTTCTTGAGAAACTAGGATCACTAAAACTGGAAAACAGTTTTCAATCTACAAGAGAATTGGCATAGAGAAGAATTGTGAGACTTTTTATATTCGAAACAGAAGCAAAAGAAGGGACCTCAGACCTCTCTGCTATTTCTGCCTATCTTCTTTTTCTGCAATAAGTGTTGGAGCATGCTGTCCTTCTGGCTTACAATTAAATTTGCTCTCAAGTGACGCATTTAAATCTGTGGTGGAATCAGGGAACAGAATGTCTTGTGGGAGCTCGGTGTCATCCCAAGTAGAAAGAGTGAAGTATTGGGTTTGGGGACAGGTGCTTCTACTGTTGCTGATGTGTCTTGGTGATTTGAAAACCTTGAGGTGTGACCATTCCCAGGGAGTGGAGCAGATCAGCTTGCTGGGGGAGCACGCGCTGCTCTACTGTGCCATTCTACTGGCAGAGAGGCTGGGAGTACTGCCTTAGAACAACACTCAGTGACTGGTTTGTTCCTAGAAAGAAGAACGCCTCACCCAGGAAGGATACAAGAGCTTCTCGAAGGATCCTGTAGTAATGTGTGGAGTGAGATTACGCACACCAGATCATGGGGTGAGGAGAGACGAAATGCAAGATGCTGCTGAGTCTTGGCCTAAGAGAGGAAGAGTATGTAGCAATGTTAAATCTAGTTTGTCTCTGTGTGTAATGCTCCTTGTTGTGCTAGATAATTTAAAGAATTACAAACTGCACTTATGAATAAACAAATCACAGGATTGCTGCAGGCACACTGAGAGCACAATATGCGCACGAGATGTTATGTAGTAAATAATGGGATGTCTTCGTGATATTGTGGCCACATGCCTTGCACGGAGGACTTAAACATTTACTAGAAGTAAATCCATTGTTCCCTCATACTGACCTTCTCCAAGCCAGCACACTGAAAATGGGCCGTTTCCTTCTCCAGACATTCCTTTAGAGATGACAGGAACTCCCCCACCACAGCCTTAGCGTTAGTGCTTTCTTTTCACTAAGAATTTTCTACTTTGGACTTTGTTGATGTACTTCTGCTGCCATCTTAATGCAGATCCCAATGTGATCTTGAATTTAGGGAATGGAAAATCCTGATAAACATCCGGGCTGCTGTGAATGCAAAGGACAAAGCCTTTGTAGTAAAATGTCTCTGACATACGCCCATGAGAAGTGTTTGATGTGCTGTAAAAGACATCTGTCTGGAAAAAAAAAAATGTTTTTCCTCTTTGGCTTTGTTGAGCAGACTGTAGAAGTAAATGACACAAAGTAACCCTTCTTTTCCTCTCCTACTGCCCCCCTCTTTGTTTGATCTTGCAGTGATGTGATAATGGTGAGTCTGTAACTTGAAAGTAATTTCTGTAAAGACTTATACCATGAACAGAGGGGGTTTTATTTTCTGCTGCTAAAGGGAGATCAAAGTATGATCTAGAGATTAGACCTGTTTTGAGAGAGAAAACTGAGTGGCCTATTTCTACCTCTGTCACTGAATTGCTGCATCAAACTGAGGAAGTCACTTAACTTCTCTGTGCCCTGGACCTTTGCTGTGTACTGTGGCATTCAGCTCTTGTGCTAATAACAAACATTTTGCATGGCTTAATCATAAATGATTGCCTGTGTGCTAATTAGCCACAGTCAGTGCAAAGTTTATTATGCTTGTTTTCAACCTTTACACCAATTCAGGGAACGTAATGGCTGGTTTTGATTTAATTTTGATCACAGCTTGCAGGAGGCAAAGGAAGAAAGCACTGAGATCCACAGAGGAGCTGGAGGCAATGTCACAGACTGCAGGCTGATGGGAATTTCTGGGCTCAGGGCTGTACTCTACAAAGGATGCTGGCATCAGAGAAGCGTTATTACAGTGTTTTATATTGGCCTGGATGAGTTTAAACAACCAGCTGAGGTACTAGCAGCAATGTACACAGTGCAGGCCAACCTTCCAAATAAGTCCTGTGTCTCACACTGACTGCACTTGACTTTTGGTCACCAGGTTTTTTCTGTTGCTCAAACTAATAACACTAGCTGAGGCATGCTGGCCTCCTCTCACAGCTGTAGTCGGGAGGTAGCGCTTGCTTGTGAGCTCAGACTGGCAAATGAAAAAGTCAGGTCTGTAGTCTGCCAGTGTGCTTGCATCTGCACGAATGCACAATCTGCTGAAAAGCACTCAACTGCCCGAGCCCTTCAAATACCAGGGTAAAGCTGTGTCAACAGTTGTCTCCCTGACAACCTTCTGAGCACTCTTACACATGGAAGAAATCAGTCAAAATCAGTCTAGAAGGAAAAAAAACTTGTGGAAATCCCTCTGCTCTAGACAAGGCTGCGGTTTTACCATTTGTAAAGAGAGAAAGATGTCAGGAGCGTCCCATTCCGTGGCAATACTGGAAATCTAATCTGTAAATATATGCAAAGACAGTGTGATTAATTCAGAGGTACAGGAGCGATACAATGTTATTCTGTGTGCAAAAGCAGGCTCACATCAGTTCTGCATTTTGTGCACGGGCAACCTAAGAGAAGAGACTCCATGATGCAAAATGTCTGCAGTGTGTGTCCCTGGAGAATCGGTAGGAGCTGAAGAAAACTTCCAAATGTTTTATGCATATGTGAGGGAAACAAGAAAGCTGCCTTCTCCCAAGGTATCAACAGGGAAACTGAGGAATAAAGGGATTAACAAGTTCTGTGCACGGTGCAATGGGTTTGAGTTTGTTTTTCTTTTTATTTTGATGCATCTGAGAAAGAAGCAAATTCCCTGAATTTTCCAGTATGACATGGCAAAGCAAACCCCATGAATCCCCGCAGCAGTTGCAACAGTGTCTTCATGCCCTCTGCCCTTTGTCCTTTTAAGGGGAAATGTTGGGTGGCATACAACATTTAAAAAGTTAATGATAGGCTAGCCAGTAAAAGTGAAGACTTGCAGCTTTGGGTTGCAGCAGAGAAACAGGAGGGCAGCCTGTTCATACCAAATGTCTGAGAGTACCTTATTCACGGGAAGCACTGGCAGACTATAAAGTACTCTGTTAATTATTGTTGACATTGCATAGAGAGCTTCATGCTGTTCTTTCTCTGCCTGCTTTGACTTAATTTGTTTGAGAAAGTACTTTTTCTGTGCTGCAGATTATGTAAATTCATATACTCTACTGCACTGACAGATGTGTCTTTGTTTTAGAAGAAGCCATTATTTTTTTCAGTGCTGAATGTGAATGGAGCATTTCACACTAGTGGCTTCCAAAAATATTTATAAAGTGAAGCTGAGCAGCTCAAAATATTTTGCCCTCCTACACTGACATTCACAAGCCTTTATAGCAGCATTATCAAAAGCATTTGCAGTGGAACGTGCATGAGTTGGCCACAAAGACTGGGTTAGTCAACAAATGACTGAAGGCACACATTTTAGTCAGCTCTACCCCACACAGTGTACAGCAGTTACAACTGTAACTAACAGGGCAATTATTCTATATTGTGGGTCAAAGACTATCTCATAATGATCCCTTGCTCTCATAACTCCTGCATATCTGAGGAAACAGGGGGAAGAAATAGAAAGTGAGAAAAATTCTCCTTTCTTCCTCTTTCAGCTGGTAAAATGTGGTTTGACTGTTTATTGACTACCACAGGCAGTGCTTATTCTGAGGGCTGATATCTGCTCATAGGTCTGATATCTGGCTGTGAGGGGTGGCATTGTTTGCCTTCCACATTTACGTTCCGCTGCCACTGACCATTGCCTAGGTGTCCTTCGGCTCACTCTCCCACTCTTTGATTCTTCCTGAACGTGCTGCTAAGAAATGAAGTATGCTGCAGCCACTTGGGCAGAGAGAAGGGCTCCCTGCGAGCACATAAGTGCATCAGACTTACTCTTAGATTAACTATAAATTAAAATGACCTCTCTGCCAGTTGATCGTAATGATTTCCATAGTCTTCACCACGGTTTCTTCCCACAAGGAGTTATCCAAGAAAACTACACCTGCAATCAGTGCCCTCCAGCTGCACATAGAAGAGCGTGTCTGACTAACTTCGTTAGCATGGACACAAAAATTGACACACAGTGATTTCAATTATAAGACCAGATGTACTCCATGTCCATTCTCAGCTCTGTGCATTTCCATCTTTGAAGTTTTAAAATATATAATGAATAGCAGTGAGTCCAAGGAATCCTAGTTTTAAACCCACCAACTAATGTTAGCTCCATTGGCTCTGGTCAGGCCATCCCCATCCCAGCAGTTGGGGCTATGCACCTTAATTAAACACTCTGATTATCCTCAGCAGGCAGGTGGATAGGACAGACATTTTAAACAGGGAAAGTGTCCTTACCTGAATTACTACAGTAATGAGCTCAACAGCAGGGAGAGGGAGTATTTGTCATACACTATCCTGTCTTCCTAAACACAAGTTTGCATTGATGAAAAAATGGTGAGCAGTTTTACTCAGCAATGAACAGAGACTCCAGCTAATTCCCCTTCTTCATTATTTAGGAGATAAAATATCTCTCTAGTATACCAAATGATTGCACCCTGCATAGGACGCCATTTCCCTTCAATGGGCGTAGAAGTTTCTTTCCTCATAATCCTTGCATTGTTTGGACACAATCCTTTTTTGTACATTTGCATTTTTCCATTGCTAGATGATTATTTTTTTAATTGCTGATGACTGTGTAACCCTTTTGTTGTCTATATGCAGTGTTAATTCTGTGGTATTTAAGCATGTCTAAATGAAAAGTGTCTCAGCTGAAGATCATTTTCAGTGGTTTTTTTCTGGTAAAAAGCCAGTTATTTTGGGTTTCTTGGTGCATTTTGGAGGCGTGTGCATTAAAGTTACTTCTAAAAACCTTGAAACAGAAGAGAATAGCACACCTTAAAGCATGCTTGCAGCAGGTGAAAAAGCAGTAATGGGTGACTAAGAATGCAATAAAGGAAAGAAGTCTGGAGAACAGTAACAGCAAACACATGTGGTCTTTTGTATTCTTCTGTATCCTGTGAAGTATTAATTTCCCTTAGTGAATTTGTAGCTTAATTAAAAAAACCCCAACCAAAACCAAAACAACAAACAAGCTGAATTTTCCCTTTTGCTCAGCACAAAGTAAGATAATACTAACAATTTTGATTAAAATATTACTGAAGAAGCTATGCCTCTAGTATTTGTGGACTTGTTTTGAACAAAAATGAGATACAGAGTTTGCCTCTAATGCAACCATGCCAAGGAGAGTGGGAATTGATATGACAGATCACTTCAGACTATACGAAGAACTGGGTTATAGGATGAGGGTTGACAGGGATGTTCCTCTAGCATGAGGTAGCCCTCCAGATGAAGGATTATGTGTGTCTGTGCAGAAGGCATTTGTTTTCGATGGCCAAGCCATGACTGTGAAGTAGGCTTCCTTTCCTCTGGGACCTTATCTCAGATTACACCAGCTCCTGCTGCAAGTGAAGAACACCTTTCTTTGACCTTGACATTACTGGAATAAATGTTTAGGGGCATGTAAAATCTCAAAACAAACACTCCTCTCCTTGGGGAGCAGATAAGTGAACAAACACGTGACAGATGATAGTGACGTTACTTAATGCGTGACCGATTCGCACGTATATTCTGCTCTCGCTGGAGGGGTAAGTGGCCACAGAAGAAAAACAGGTCATGTAACCGGTGTGCCTGTTGTACGAGTGAGCACGTCCGTAGGAGTATGCCTTGACATAGATGCAAGGTTTGAAGATACTGGATTTCCCAAGGAAGCCCTGAACTTGAGGCAGAAGTCTTGCTAGAGCTTTCGAGCTTTGTAAAAATTCAGTTTCAAAATTCACCTCCCACCCAAAAAAGTACAAATGACTTTTTGCAACCAGCTCATAAAATCTTCCCATTGCGACATGGTGACTCGGTCTTGAGAAAGACTTTTTTTGAAAAGTTTACTTGGGATCGCATGCTTAGGATTGGTAGGTGTACAGTCTTTATGTGAACCACCTTTTATCGAGAGCAGCCTTGCCACTGCCCCTCATCGGGTGGAGAAAACAGATGCCTAGCAGCAGCTACAGGTGTGCAGTGCCCTCTCGGCTGAGATGTCCAACAGCATGGAGAGATAGGAGAAACAGAAACTGGTCAAACTGGTTCTGGAGGCCCCGTTAGGGGCTCCCTGATGCTGGGTCTTGTTCAGGCAGGCTGTGAAGCCCGGTGTGACAGGGTGGCTTCCATTGGAAAGAGCCTTGCACTCCCATTTTTTTAATCCCCTCTCACTCCCATTTTTGTCCTAATTCCTTCTCCCCTTTTTATAGCGTTTTGTGTGAAAGAATACACTGGCAATGCCGAGTGCTGCATTGGAGGGAGGCCCCAGTTAAACTGGCTCCAGATGTTCTCGAACTGGCCTGGCTGTGTGCGCTGAAGAGCAAAGCCTGCCTCTTCGGCTGGGAGCAGGCACCCATGTGCCAGGCGATGCACGTGGCTGGCTGCCACAGTTACTAACCTAGTATTAACTGCATTAATTGTGGACATAAACAGTGTTTAGTGCCAAGCATGTCACAAGCTGATTATAAAAGCTGTGGTGTAGGCAGAGTTTCAAATTGTGCTTCACTT
>VZTA01022290.1:0-17371 GCA_013398855.1 Mohoua ochrocephala
GGGTAATAAGAAACAAAACCAAAATCTTAAAGAAAATTCTTCCCGCCCCTTCCTTCTTTTGAGGGTTGACTTTAATCCCAGTTCTCTACCTCCTCCCTGCAAAGGAGGGCGGGAAATGAGGGCTGCACCTCCTTCCTCCTCATGGGGAGGACTCCTCACCCTCTTCCCTTGCTCCAGTACTGGCCCCTCCCTTGGGGGCCAGTCCTCCAAGAACTTCTCCAACATGAGTCCTTCCCATGGGCTGCAGTTCTTCATGACCTGCTCCAGTATGGGTCCCCGCAGTGTCTTCATGTATGGAGAAGCTGCTCTTGATGGGAAATCATTTGTAACCAGCTTTTCGCTCAGTTTGGAATAACCTCATTCTGTTCTCATTCTCCATCCAGAATGAGAACATTGAGGACACACAGTTTTCATGGTAGTTATATTTGCTTAAGAAAATTTATCAAACTTAGAATTTCTCTGGTTTTAAAAAGTTTGAGCTGCCTGTTGGTGGAATTTGTTTAATTATTATTGGAATAAAAGTATCACCTTTGTCAAAGATGTTGTTTTTTAATTCTTCAGTCTCTTACTGCAGTTTTCTACATGTCATCATAGAATCCAGAGGTCTCTGTGAGAGGTCTCAGTGTGCCAAACAGATTCCTAGTATAAGTTTTTTGCTTGACAAACTTGTAATTTAACTGTGGAATCTTCAGAACACTTTTGCTTGTTTCTGAGGAAGTTTGGAGCATTAAGCACACCCTTAGATTTCTCTGCTGGAAGCACTTTGAGTCAGCCAGTTTGCAGATTAGTGATGATTTTAAACAAAGTTCTCAGCTGATGGGAAAGCTTGAGATATGGCGTGCAGGTCTTTAAGAAATTGATTTCCTTCTGCATAAAAGGAGAAAACTTGCGAGAGTTATAAAAAAAAAAAAGCTTGTTCTTTTTGACATTTTGTAGAAGGCTTGGAGAAAAAACAGCTTGGCAACATTGTAGCTATTTATGGATACACTTCATCATACCACTTTCAACTTTCTTTTAGTTCTTGTAGCATGTGACAGTAAAAGACACTATTGTATCACTGAATGCAGGATGCATGAGAATATGGAATGACAGATATTAATTTTGCATACCAACTAATGGCCTTGTTTCCCTGCCTTGAACTTTATTTTGTTAAATTATGGGCATTCATATAAGTACATTAATCAGATTTGAATATGGAAAGTGTATATTCATATAACCAATTTGTTTCTCATCTGATGCCTATTAAATTCTTCATAAGTCAAATTATATTTTTGTCTTGGTGAACACAGTGTTGGAGTGCTTGTCTACTGAATGTATAAATGAAGTGTTTCCAATGGTCAAGGAAAGAGTTTGAGAGGTGTTTAGCAAGTCTTCGGTCCTTCTTGCATAGAAAACCAGAAGGAACTTTGTTTTTTTATTTATTTAGAAGAAGCTAATGAAACAAAACATTATGAACTGTATTACTGGGAAAAACACTGAAGTATAAAGTTAAACGAAACTGTGTATCACGTAAACATTCTATTGTGTAAGGCTTTGTAGCCATTATTACCGGCAGAAGTAATAATATGGTGATTAGTGCAAGTCAGTTTCTTTTATCCTTGTCTTTTATTTCTTGATGCTAGAAAATTGACTAGTAGTCAGAAAAACCAAAGGCCATGCACTACACGTTTTCCCTTAAAAAGCAAATAAAGGAAACAGTAAGTCATAAGATACCTTTTTTTGTTATCTACAGCCTTAGGTTTGATATATCTGTCATTTTGTGGTGGTGTTAATTTAGTGATGCTGTTGGTAAATGGTGCATTAAAAAACCCCCAACCAAACAGGACTACTCTTGAGCTTCACATGTACTGTAAATAAAATAAAAAGTCAGATTCATCCCCACTGCATTTCCAATGACTTCAGCAACAAGCCACCAGGGATGTAGAATAATGACCTCTATTTCCTAGTGTTTATTAGGGAACAATAGAGATGCTATAATTTAATCCCATGTGAATGTTTGAATCTTTATCAAGGGAACTTACTTAAAATAATTTCCTTCCTCTTTCACTGAGTTTGCATTCTTTCTGTTAAATAAGTGATATATTTTATTTTAGAGATTTGTATTTTATTTATGCTTCCTATTCATTTGATATTATTAGTAAAATTAATAACAAACAGAAATTATCTGAGAGTAAAATAAAATGCTACTTCCTTTTCCTTTCATAGGATTATTCTGTGTTGACATGAGTCTAGATGAACTGGTTCATGCTACTGGTCCTGGAGGTCCCCTATGCATTTGAAGCATTGAATGAGTTCTCTTGAGTGTTAGTGTTATCTTGCTGGAACTCCCTGATTAGTTCTGAGAGTTTACTAAATCCAAGATTGAAATAGGCTCTTAATTCTTACATTCCTTGCTATTTATCCAAGTTTTTTTGCGTTGTTGGCAGGTGATGAATGGTCCCAGAGCTTTTTCTCTCTAGCATCATGAATCAGTGAGATTCTTGACCAATATTAAATACTCCAGGGGACAGTATAAAAATTCTGAAGTGGATAGTTTTGTACTATGCTTGATGAATATTTTTCTTTTTAAAGTCTGCCTTTTTGTATCTAATAATCTTCATGCTTCAGACAGGATCTCATTTTTGTGGACTTTTTTTGTATTAACTGGATGTTCTCATTGTGGTTCTGTGTTTGCCCTCACACAAGGGGTCTGATGCTATCTGCTTCCAGGGAAAGCATCAAAATATTCGGTTTCAAAAGCTGCACTTGAAGAAAAATAAATGAGCTGTTAAAACCAGCTATCCATGGAATGGTACATAAAATCAGATACTGAAGGGCACAGCATGTTGTTGAGCAGAATTAACCTTTTCCCTATAATGCAAAGTGCATTACAGATTCCATCAGAAGAGTAAGCGGTCTCCTATCCACAGGGGCAGCTTATTACTCAGTTTATACAGGGGAAAAATAACATTGCATATACTAGCACCCTGAGATGGCAGAACAAACACTTGGCATTTTGTTTTGCGTGGTGTCTCTCTCAAATTGCAAAAAAATAGTGTTTGATGGTGTTTTGATATACTTGGTAACTGAGTTCAGTGTTTTTCACCTCTCATACAAGATTTGGCATTTAAATGAATCTCCTTTGTAGGAATCCGCTGGCAAGAACACTGAAAGCATGTTACTATAAGTGAAGGAAAACACAACAAATAAGAGGACTCCTTTGAAGTTAGGACTGATTTTTTGTTTCTTTATTTTTGTTGTTCCTCCTACTGCCTCTCCCCCTACCATGTTTGCTATTTAATTAAAAGCACATGGTTTTAGTGGGTTTCAGTTTTTTCCTTATACTTAAGATGACTGTACATCCTATTGAGTCATTAAGGTAGCATGGACTGTGTTGTTAACCTAACTTCTTTGGAAAGACCTTCTGAATTTGTGCATCAGATTCCTAATTTGGAAATACCTCTTTGAGGTTTCTGTTGAAGAAGGATCAGTAGTACATCAGCACTGAATATTTTAATTTTCTTATAAAAATTATTTTTACCTACATTTATGTATTTATTTTTTCACCTTTTCTTCCTCCAATTTCACTCCAGGTGTAGCAGACAACATATTTGATATTAATTACAGGAAAAACCCATGTCTTTAGTAAGGGAAATTCTGCAAGATAGGAAAATACTATTTCAATGGTTTTGTTAAATTTTTTAATTTTTTTTTTTTTTTAACCTTCAGCTTGTTGTCCTCTGACAGGCTAAGTTTTACAAATCATTGGGAAAATTACTGAAAACAAATCACGTGCCTTCATAAACGTTTTTGGGGAGCCCCCATTTTGAATATTTGCTGTATGCATTTGTGGCCACAAAGTATTATGTAGACTAAAAAAGATGCAGAGAGAGGCAACAAGGAAGGCTTAGCAGCCTCAAAAGCTAGAAGCTGAGAATGAGAAGACGCTGCAAGGGGGTTTCTTTGATTAGCTTTAGTTCAAACAAGTCAGATCAATGTTATTTGGAGGCCTGTAATTCATTAATTGAAATTACATCTTTCAGCACACTTGAACTAGTCCTCAGCAATAGGTTAACACTTCAGCCCTTGAAATCAGATTTTTTTTCCTTTTTTGTTTTCCTTGCTGATACAGTTGTCAGTCTTACTTTGTAAGAATAAACCAGAACAAACTTTGCAAAATTACTTGGAGACTATTTCAGAAACAAGAGTGTACTCAGTAGCATTGCATGGTTTTCTGCTGTGTTTTAGCTGTGGAATGACTGGAGGAAATGTGCCGCAGAGAATTTTATCTAATTAACAGTTTGCAGAACCAGCTTTGCCCCAGTCTCAGTCAGCCTTTTGTTCCATCTTGTTTCACCGTCAGAATTGGGAGGTTACTTAGGTGGAGTTCAGCAACACTTAGAAGAATGTTTCTGTATTCATATTAATTGCATATTTGTGGAGTGTTTCTTGAACTTTTTGAGAAAAGGTCTTCCCTGTTGTGCTGGTACAAGTGTTTGTGTGACTTTGTGGTGAACATAATTGGAGAAGTTATGCAGCTGGAAAAATAATTCCTTTTGCACTAACTTTCTATTACTTCCTTCCCATCACTTGAGTGCACACAAGGAAAATGAAGACCTTCTGGGCCAGAATTACTATCCAGAAGACAGTAATTTCTTTGATATAATTGCTATCAAAAAGATATTAGAACTGTACCTTCATTTCCCTGCAGATGTTATCCGTGACCATTATAACTCATAAATGAAATCAGGAAGGGATAGGCATATTTCTGGCATGCAGACTTCCTAGAGAGCAGGTCTGCAACATGGTCCTTTGGTGGGCTCTTGTTGAGAGGGAACTCTCAATGCGGCTTTCCCCCTTGCCGTGTCTTGGGCTAGAAGGAATCCTGTTTGCTGTCTTTCTTTGCACCACTTAAGTATGAAAATACATGTGTTCAGTGAATGTTTCTTAGCATTTGTGTTCAGTTAAAAAAAAATACAGAGTAATAGAAGTAAACAGTTCATGTTCTGTTATCGTCAATGTAGTTTAACATATAACATCTGTATGTATTTCTGAACTTTTCCCAGTTAAAGAACACATACTAGGCCAGACAATTTGGAGATAAAATTATGGGTGCTATGAATACAGACCATTAGCTGAATCTTCCAGATAACACTGCATCAGCTTCCATAATTGTACACTTGGTACACTCCTAATTTGTTAGGAATATATAGTTCTGATTTCTCCAATAATTTTCTTGATTTAAAATAATTTCTTCCATTATTTTTTGTGGAAATGAAGAAAAAACAGTCATCCTGGGACATTTGATTATGATACTTTTTAAAAGATCAAACTGATCTCAATGGAAACTAGTTGCAACTAGTCCCTCTGACATCCCTGTAACTGCCATCCTCTGGGACTGAAAATACAGGTCCATGTTTTCTTTAACTTTGCAGAAGGTATATCTGGAATCATTGTGCTATGACAGAACAATGCTATTAATTCAGAATATGCTCAGAGTTTTATGATCATGAAGTCAACAGACAACCTACTGTTCATGTTTTGCTCTGTATTTCTTAGCAGCTTTCGCTCTACATTTTTCTTTTTCTTTTGAAAATGTGAGTTGTTTCCTGTTGATATGAAAGTCCAGAGTGCAGAACCATATCTTACGCAGAGCCTTTTGCACCCTATCCTCTTCAGCTTGGGCCTAGATAATTTCATTGCCTTTAAACCTACCTGTTTAGGAGGAAAGCAATTTGACTGTTTTTAGAGACAGTCTTTGCTGTTTTCCAAGATAGTTGTCATGGACTTGATTTGTGATAAAGTTATTTTCTTGTGGTAAACAACTTTGTAAGAGGTGTGAAAATGTAGATCTCCCATGTTGATCTCTGCTGTTCTTTTGACTGGTTTATTGGCATCGAACAGGGAGCACTTTTCTGTCTTGATGGGGCCAAGAGGCTGTGAGTAAGAAGGGAAGAGTGGGAATAGGATCATTGTTCAAGAGGAAAGGGGAACAGAGATAAGGGGATTTATAGGATTCACGTACGTTCCTTTAGCATCTTACATAAACAGTGTTCCAAGCCTTAGTAAGAAAGCTTTGATGACTCGGTGTCCATATAGTATTTACTCTTCAGTTTTCTGCAGAGAATGCAGATTAAGAAAATCCCTTTATTTTTAAAAAACAATGTATGTTGCAGGAGGTTAGTGTAACTGGTTGTTAGCTATTAGTTTCTCCTGATTTCTACATTCAAGGTGCATGTATTTGTATTTGCCTCCATATGGATATACAATTAGAGAATGGTTTGGGTTGGAAGGGATCTTAAAGACCATCCTCCAACCCCCCTTGCTGTGGCAGGGAGGCCACCCATTAGACCAGGTTGCTCAAAGCCCCATCCAGCTTTCAACACTTCTGGGGGTCTGACATCTGCAACTTCTCTGGGCAACCTATGCCAATGTCTCACCACCCTCAAATTCTTCCCTATATTTAATCTAAACCTACTCTCTTTCGGTTTAAAGATATTCCCCCTTGCACTGTCACAACCTGTTCTTGTGAAAGGTCTCTCTCCAGGTTTATCTTGCAGCGTTTTTCAATGAGAACATTCACAAAATGAGATTGCTTGCTATTCCCGGTTTTGAAGTGTATCATGAAGAGAGGCATGAAATGCTCTCTTCATTAAAAGTACAAAATGAAGGGTTAGTTGGAAAGCCTCTTGCTACTTCTCGTTTTATAAATCTAATTTGTTCTCAATTCATATGCTCGTTCCATGCAAGCATTTCACTTCTTGTAGGCTTGCATTGCATGACAGCACTTCCCAAAGTTTTGAGAAGCATTCTGTGAGTAGCGTGGCTGGAAGGAGTTTATTTTAATGATGTTTTAGTCTTCACAGAAATGCGGTAGTTGCAATTTTAGTTTGTAGATTCTTTTGCTTCCACAACAGTCACTAAGTGTCTCTTCAGATGACTGTTGACAGAGAAAAGAGAAAGAGTTTGCACTTTTAAATGAGTATTATAAAGGAACATGAGTTCTGGATCGGCCTTTAAGTTTGATGCATTTATTTTGTGACTACAGAGGGAGGGAATGGAGTTGGTCGTAGAAGAGGATTTGTGCTGTACCCATTACTAGCCTGTAATAATGTCAGAACATGCTGCTACCTGACATTTCTAAAATTTTTTTCATGGATTCTGAATTTATCTGCAGTTCTCCTGGAAGTATGAGAAAAGGTGCTTCATTCCTACAAACTTATTTTTAAATTTTCCTTCGTTTAGTCTGATCTCCGGAATGAAACTCCTGTATTTGTTGTTCTTATTTAGTGTCCTGGGAAATGTGATTAAAAACAGAAAGCAACACAAGCACTTTATGTACCAAAGGGTGTGTAGAAACAAATATGCCTTTATTTAAACCAAACAAACACCAACCAAAGCCCCCACCTTTTCACAAGGAAGCAAAATATTCTCCCTTGAGCAATCTGTGTAATCCGGATGGGCCATTGCTGTGTTACGTACAAAGTTGTTTTATTTGAGTATTCTCTGTTAGGATGTTGTGTTAATATTTGCAGAACATTTAGGTTGCTTTCATTATACTTTTCAAATGTCTGCAGAGGCTTCAGTTATTGTTACTTTGAGAAGCTTTCTTGGATGTGTCTCCTGGTGCAAGTGCTTTTGCTTTGAGCTAAAACTGAAACAGATTAACAGTTTTGGCTGGTTTTTTGGCAGCCATGCCAGTTTATTATGTACCCAGTTCACAAAACTGACCTGGCTAAAAGCAAAACAAAATATTTACTGGTTATTTTTCAACCGTGTTGCGACAGACTGTTTCAGTGTCACAGCAACAGAGGACAGAAGAAGTAGTCAAAAACACGATTAAGGGGCATTTCAAGATCAGCAAACTCTGCTTAAGCTAGCATGACCACCAAAAGGAATGACTACAAATCTACCTCCTGGTGCAATATTTGTTGCAGCCCTGCTATTACAGCTAGTTGCGGTCTGGGAAAGAGATTATTTTTCTTTTGTTAAAAGGAAATTAGAGTAGAAATCTGGAAGCCATGGTCACACGGTCCTGAGGAAAGTTTTGAAGGACGGGGCCACAGAGTCTAGTGGCCTTAAGGATTAAAATATTGTGAGAGCTGCTTCTTTGGATAGCTGTTCTTTAGCAAAAGCTATTTTTCAAACAATATTGAGTTATGTTTCCTTTCTGGGCTAAGTGAAGGTGGCCCATCCACCTTGGTCAAAATCGGTAAAATTTTGGCCTAATTTGCTGTCACGTGCCATGTCATGACATGATCTCATGGAGTTGATGTGAAATTCCCACTGAAGTCCGAGTGTCGCGTCAGTATGGAGTGGGCTATGGCCAGCCATAGCCTGCAGCAGGGTCTGGCATTGACCTGAGTCTCTGGGCTGGGGCCAGCGCGGCGCCGTGTGGCGGCCCCACGCAGGGGTCAGCCCGGGCCTGCCGTCAGTCTCGACAGCACTACCCCCACAGCTGCTGTCAGACTGCACCCAGCATTCCCACCCCGTGGGTTAAGGCCATTTTTTCGCCTAGGATGCTATCGAGGGGGTGGTGAAGCTGCTTGATAGGGCGTGACCGTCCATAATTCCCACGCTGAGGCAAGGGTCGAGTCAGTTTCGCTGATGGGCATCCAGCAGGACCACAGAGAGGTGCAACCTCTGCAGCTGAGCCTACTTAGCAACACAGGATCCCATCTTAACAGAGGCACAGTTTAAAGAAACCAGGCTAGCCCTTTCTCTCCCCTAAGCTGCCTCTTAAACTATGTTGAGACCTTTTTACAAGCTAGGTGAGATCTTTCTAAGTTGACTTGTTAGTTGTATTTGCATGAGAGCAGAAAAAGAAGGCTAAAAAATCTGAATCAGATACTCTTTCTAGACCTTTTGCTCTAAATTTGTCATACCATGTCCTGTGTCCCTTTCTTAATTTTGTGTTTTGTTCCCAACATACTCATTTTGAATTTTCACCACTGACAACTGTCAGAACCTTCTAATTCGTAATTATTCAACATTTGAGCCTTAAATAATGTCTAAACATTCTTCATTGTGTCAGCTGCCAGTAAAACTTTGTATGTCAATAGCATGGAGAAATGGAAAGGTTTTCTATGGATCCTATACCTATCAAAGTTCCCTTACCTCTGAGTAGTTTGCATGTGTGGCTAACCTGCGTTTCTTCAGAAAATATCTTAAATGTTCATACACGTGCTTTTGTTTCCTGAAAGGACACATCCTTCCAGTTTCAACATTAACAGTTCCTGGGCATAGTACCATTACAAACAGCGAAGCTGATTTTGGCTTTATGCCTGGATGTGTCCACTCATGAAGTAGTTGTTAAAGCAAAATACAACTTCTGATTAAATTAATCTCTTTGAATAGCTAATTTCCTTAGCACCAACTTTTTCTTGTTATTTTTTTAAACAATGATTTTTGGGGTTTGGTTTTGTTGGTACTTAAGAGATAACAAATAGTAGATAGAAGAACCATGGTAGTACCCAAACGATCAAGAAAAGACATGTCACAGAGGCAAAGCACTGAACTGCCAAACTGCCTTTCTCAGGGTTTTATTTCACAGCAGCTGTGCAATATAATGCAAAGTGATTCCAAATAGTAACAGATAGTAGACCTATTAACCCCACTTTTGCAGTTACTGGCATTGACCCGTGGAGACCTGCAGTGTCTGTGAAGGTGCAAATTAATTTTCATACTGGAAGGCAGCACATGATGGTCACAAACAGTGCAGGGCTAGCTGCATACCAGCACAACTCAGCCTGGCTGTTTGAATTCTCAGCTTCACTAAGAGCAGCAGACAGGTATTAGGTGACCGCTTACACAGTTGCTTAGTCCCCATAGCCACCACTTAGCCACAGATAAGGCATTTTTTCTTCACACAGAAGTGATTGCATGGACTGCTAAAAGAGTAAGTAGGTAGATCAGTACTTAAGACCCCTTTCAATCTGAACTGTTCACCTTCTCAAGGTCTCACTCTTTGATTTGAAACTTTTATTTCTTTGTCTGGGAAGTGTGAACGCTGCTTACATCATCTAGCTAACAAGAGACAATCATCTGACTTGGGAGAATTTGGGAGAAAATTTAGGCTGAATGTCAGGAAAACTTCCTCATGATGAGCTGCATTGTGAAATACTTTGCCAAAGAAAATGTCTAAGGCACAAACTGAGATTAAGCCAAGTGTTGGAAAATGTAATGTAGAAACAGAGTGAGTATTTTGTATTGCTCAGTGGCCATGCATCCCTCCTAGCCTGGAGCATGGTTAATCAGACTGTCATCAAGTATTGTTCAGTAAGTTATTTCAAAGGTGCCCGTCATGGTAATGGGCTAAGAGTATGCTTATTTCTCAAGAAGACTTCCACAGTCTTTTTTGAGGTAGGGATTATGGGGAAAATGGGAAACAGGCAGAAGTTGGACAATGTCTAACAAATCCGCTTTTCCAGTTGAATTTAAGAAAAATGTCCTTATCCATGGCATTTTTCCCAAGAGCATTTTGCGTGAGGCTCTAAAATTGAATTCAGTATTTAGGAGCCTAAATTCCTATGGAGAGTTCTGTAGCTGGCCATTTTTATTGCTTGTTCGTTTGAAGAAAATCAGACAAAGGAGCCACTATGTCAAATATAACCATTACTGGCAATTTGAAAAATTTAAAAGAAAATCCTTGCTGTAATAAACATTTCTGCCAACATCTTGGCTTCCTTGTTGGGTTAGCCATTTGCTTATTTTTATCCCTCACTGCTAAACTTTAATTTTGTTTATTTGTTTGTTACAAACTTTAGAATTTGAAGTGTTTGTTCTTACTTTGGACTCAGAAGTTGTTGCTTATGACATCCAGGCAGTCAAACTCTTGATCTCTTAAGAAGTCTATCATTAAAAGTCAGCTTGTCTGTCTGCCTTAATGTGTCCAGCTTTAGTCTAGGAAGAAGGAACCTGCACTCTGACTTTCTGGTTTTTTAAGCAAAACATATTTAAAGCCAGTTTCAGGAATTCTGACAAATGAAGCTTTTCAAAACAAATGTTGTGATGAGTCTGGCAGCTCAACATCCCTTAAGGAATAATCCGTGCTAATCAAATAACATTGGTTTTACTTTTCATGGTAAGTTAGAAAGTTCTTACTTTGATTACTTAAATGTTTATTTATTCTTTTATTGATTTCCAACTTTCTCTTCACATCTAATGGACCTCACAAGGAGGCCTGTTCAGGGTACGTTCACTCCACTCTGGAGAGGTTTTGTTGACATCTGCACAGCGAGGGAAACAGGCCTGGCCGCAAAATTTACAGATCAGGATTTGGAAAAGTGAAGAGACAAAGTAATAAACATACGGAACTGATTTGGGGTAACTGTTAAGTACGTCTAAAAGCCAAATTGAAAATGTCTTGGAAGGTTTAAAATAAGCTCTTTGTAGAGTAAAGCTTCTTGCTTATTTGCTAAGATTTATCTTCATCAGATAACTTCTGTAACTGTTAATGCATTGAACAAAAAAAAAAATTAAATGAAAAATGCCACACAACTCTCCACAAAAACAGAGATTCCTTCACTTCTGCACTTCTTAAATTGAAGATTTCCCCCTAGTAGAAGAGGATTTGGTTTTGTTTTGTTTACTTGTTCTTCATGGGAAAAAAATATGTTTCATGTGATAAATATTTAAGAAGTGAAGGATACTTGTAATATCCTAAAATATCTACATTTACCAGAGTACTCAATAGAATAATGTACTATTAAAAATGTCGTGAAGTGTGGTATACTTGAATTATGGATCGGGTTTTTTTCTTAATTAGTTCTGTGGTCCAATTATGCTGTTTCCTGTGTTTATGTAGCCATTTCCCACTTGATAATATGTAATGTAAACATTCAAGCTGAGAAATTTTTTGGTTTGTTTGGAAAGCCATAAAGGGGGGTAAAACCAGAAAAATTTTCTTCTGCCTATCTGAAACTACATTCTCAAGCTCTCCTTTGCTTTCAGTATGATTTGAACTCTCAGCCTAGTCAAGAGACATGCACTGTTTGTATTAATGGTAGTGATAAATAGATAAATGCCCAGACTTGGAAGTACACTACTGAGCTGTTTTTCCTTCATTGTGGTTGTGTTTGTGGTTCCTTTATCTTTTACAGTTCTCACTGAGTTACGGTCCATGGAGCAGGCTGTAAAAAGAAATGGTATCTCTTACTGGATGATTAACTACCTACCATGACCATATCCATTGCTGATTTTGTCTTCTAAATATTTTCAGGTGGTTGCTAAAGAAAAAAGGGAAAAAAACCCCAAGCTGTTGTTTTGGTTTGGTTTTGTGGGTTGTTTGTTTGTTTGTTTTTATTTGGTTTGTTGTTTTGGGGGTTTTTTGCTTTCATTTATCACCAGGTAGGTTTTCTTTCTTCCACAGGAGGAAACCTCTAGCTTTCAGTCATCTTTGTAATTGTGCATAGATCAGAAAGAGTTAAATGCATTCTTTAACACTTTATAAAATGTTCCCATCTATGTAGAAAATAATTTTGCTGATGCAACTAAGCAGCAAGTCAAAGAGATAGGAGAGGCTATCAGAGAGAGGAGGTAGAAGGGGACATAACAGTTTCCAGCTAAGATTGTTAGTGACAGTAGTGACAGAAGCCCCACTGAGCTCTTGCCTGCTGAAGGAAAAACAGGGATATGGGGCACGGAGAAATCAGGTCTTTGAAGTGTGTCCTTGTGCAATGAAAGAGTAGGTGGCATGCATGGTCCTTGTTATGTGAAAAGATTTTGAGGGAAAAGAAAGCACTAGCATATCCTGAAAAGAAATGAAAGCACAGGAGGAGATACAAAAGTGGAGCTGAGGTGCAGTGAATTTGTCCCAGGTTATTATCTTCTAGCGGGCTTTTACAATAAATTACAAGGTATAAAAGTCAATTGGGTCTTCCCCCTTTCCTTTTTAACTTACTGGCCACTGTTTTCTCTTAATCCATTAAAAACTCCTTTAGGGGCAAGATATGAGTATTTTTTCACATAAGTGAAATACACTGGAGCACACGCCTCGATGTACAGTGCTTTCTGCATTTGAATTTTACCTTTCAGTGATCAGTGCATGTAGTGTGTGGGTACTCATAAGCAACCAGGTTCTCTGTAGCATCTGCCCACTGCTCCTGCTCTTTTGGGAAGTCACGGGGTGTCAGTGCGCTCAGTGCCTGCTCGGGAAAATGTGTTTGGTAGTGGCTAACATTGCATTAGAGAAAGGCAGTCTGCTTACACCCACACATCAACGAAGTGGGTGAAGCAGAACCAGTTCATGCCTTTTGGCTTGTAATTTCTGAACACACTGAAAATGAGGTACTTCAGTGCTTCGTATGACTTTTTCTTAGGACTTATATTGTCAATGCCTAGAGCAGGAATTTTTCAAAATATATTCCTGTGAGAGTTTTCTAGTGGATCAAAACATCTTAGAGTCTGATTGTAAATGTATTTTACCTTTCCAATGGCCAAGTTTTTTTCTGTTTTCAGGTGATCTCTTTCTTCTGTGTATTAAATGGAACAGTATTGGAGTCCCTCCTCCCAACTGATCAGATTTAAACATCTTGCCCTTCAAGTTTTTGACATTGACTCTTTGTAGCTGAGCTGAAGCAGTGATGGCAAGTTCTTCAGTAGGCACTGCTCAGGCACATTTGGTATTTTCATGATGAATTCAGGTGTCCCAGTTTTGGTATTATTTTTGAATGCTAGTAATCTTGAGTTCTGCCTTTTGCCTTTAGCACACAGCAGGAGCTGTGTTATTTACAAGAAGGGTAGTCCATGCTGTATGAACCCTCCAGCTGTTAAAGATTACTAAATCATGGAGCTAGGTTTGTAGCTTGTCGTTTTTGTTCAAAACTCAGTGTTTAGAACTGTGCTATAATGAAAATTTCTTAAAATTGATCTAGGCACCCTATTTTAGATGTGCAGCTGTGGCCTGAAAACATGAATTAAAGATTGCTTAATAAAGGTAGTGTTACAGGTATTTCGTTTACAATTCTGTTGATCCATAAGTTGCTTGAGGTAGATATGACATTCTTTGTTTTCGGATTCGTTCAGTGGTGCTGTCAGTAGTAAAACATAAATATTTTATGCTGTTACTAAGGTAGTAGTCCTCTCAGTACCAGCTGAGTTTTCTGAGCAACCCTGAATAATTACGATACTTTCCTGCACATAACCACTGCATTTAAGAATCGCCAACACCTTAAATTTTGCTCAGAAGCTAACAGGGAGCAGGTAAAAAGGATTTGAGCATTAATATTCCTTGTATAGTTCTGTCATCTTTTACATACCATCTCCCAAAGCACATTGCAGAGCCTCGCTAGGAGTTGAGAAGGTCTGAATAGTCACTGTGAGCTCCACAGCTGCTAGAGAAGGATGACATCCTGTGCTTCATTATCAGGATGATACGTGCATGGATGCTAGAAGTTTATTCCTGTGTTGCTGTTAAAGAAGCCAGGAGCAGCAGCTGACACAGTAGGACAAGGCTGGGACTGGCTTGTGCAGACACTGTTAGTAATTCAGCAAAGTACTTTGCCTTGCATGCACTTCAGCAAAGCAAATTTCAAGCAGCACTTCTCTCCAAACTTTTATTGCTAATGAGGGCCCTTTATTCAAATCCATTTCTTGGCAAGGCACATTGTGAGAGGAATGAAGTCAATTTTGTTAAAAGTTACTGTGGGAGGGCAGGAGAAGCATTGTTAAACCCATATCTGGACAATTCCCTTGGTACCGTTCTTTGCATCTTAATTTCCTCGTGAAGCCTAATTTACAACATGCCAGTATTTACATCTTTATTCAGCACTTGTAATACTTGATATAGAGTTTGACATTTGGAGTAGAGACTTGACACATGAGAAGAGCTGTGGAATTACTTTCATTATTTTATTCAGGCTACCAAAGGGAAGAGGAGAAGTTAAAATTTAATACTTTTTGTTTGATATTAATGTTTGAATTTTTACCCTTACCACTTCAACCACATTATGAAGAATAACTTTTCTGAATTTGTTTGGGCCCCTTTTGTACACAGATGTTTCTTCTGGGGACTATCCAATGTTTCAACAAACATAGGACTCCTTTGCCATTTTGTATGCTGTGAGTGGGAGATGATAGACGAGTTACGTGCGGGCTCTGAATGCTTTAAAAATCTAAGATCTGATTTCCTTCAATTTAACACATGCAACTAGTGTGTGTTTATTAATGTTCATAAAACTAGCCATGCCCTTTAATAATGCAGATGGATTTTTTTTTTGTCTTGATACTGACCTCTGGCATTCAATTTCTTATCAACTGCTGTTTTTCATTTCTCCATTTCCACGTTTGTCTTGTAAAATACTTTGTGTTGCTTTTCCTGAAGGCTGTTTGCATTTATGTTGATATTATTTGTAGTTCATAACATTTAGATGCATTTTTTTATGTAATCTCTTATTTTAAAAGATGCTATAAATGTAAATTTTTGTTGCGATTATTTTATTAATAAAATGAATATATTTTAAATGTCTGGTAAAAATTTAGACATTTTTGAAGGTTACCATCACATAGTTTTCCTCTTGTAATCTAAGTTTATAAAAGTCTGTTAAATATGATGGTAGCAGGAAAAGATACAGTTTGGTCTTATTTGGGTCAAATAATTGAGGTATTTGTCTTTTCATTCACCTACCTAAGGAAAATTAAATATAGCAGTCTTTTGAGATTTGCAGTAAAATAAAGAATTATGAGAAAATAAGAGAACATCTGACTTTTTACGTAGAGCATAAATGTGGAACGTGACTGTTTTCAGTAATTCATTTTTTTATTCAGCCTTTGTTTTGTGCATCTTGAAGCTATAAACTGGAATTAACATAAAGGTATTTGTAGCAATTTCACTTCAGCAGTTCCCAGCACTTGAAAGGAATCTAATATTCCTCCTCAAACAAATCTGCTTTCTGCAGGCAGATGACATTGTATTATACGGTGTAAATAATTTTTAAGTCTGTCCATAAAATGTATTAGACGTCTCATTGCCACTTCGTGTTATCAGAGGCAGTTTTTTCACTGGGCATGTGGCAGGTTTGTAGCCTCTGACTTTACTGCTACTTGGAATGATTGATAATATGGACCTGCTGCACTTTCTTAACTCAGCAGGACAATTCTAGCATCAGCCTTTAAAATAAAAAGTAAATTTGGTTTGCCAAACCATTTAGTGGAGGATGATTATGAATGCAATATCTGTTCTACATACAAATGGTAGGAATGAGTAGCTTCTTCTTGGTGCTGTTTAAAGTCGTGCTTGAAGTATTAGTGGTCCAACAATGCCCAAGAATCTTGTGTTTATGACCTAAACAGATTAGCATACAAACATTAAAACTTAACTGCTGTAAAATAACAACAGTTCTGGGAGTTTAAATATAATTATATTTTCTCTTCATAAGGCAACAAAGATGTATTAAGCTTACTGCAAATTCTCAAATGTGGAATTTAAAACAGATGGAATGAATATTTAGCTTTTCCCTCCAGAGAAATCACAGGCAATGAATACATTGGGTGAACAAGATAATTAAAAGGAAATAGCATTAAAAAGAAGTATTAAATGAATGTGTTGATAATATACTTTATCTAAACATGCTAAGCACCATTTTTGCATCTTTAAAAACTTTTAATATATGGAAATCTTGTTGCAACCTTTACTTTCTTTTGCCTACAATGATAAGTTCAGTCATAAATAACCTACCTTATTATGCAAAACAAGAACTATTGAGATGCATTTGAAACTTGCTGCTGTAAATTCATGGTGCAAGTATTCTCATCTAAGTTCTTTTTTACCCTTCCTTACATGTCTTGTCACTCACTGAGCAATATCTACAGAGTCCAGTCTTGCAGTCATTGAGAATTGTTTCTTATGGTTGCAGTTGATGAAGAGATGAACAAACCATTAAGAAAAAAAATTGTAAGATGCTTGAAGTCATTTGTAAGATGTGCTGCATCTTGTATAGTTCTGTTAAATATTTGTTCCTTTGGGAATTTCTGGTGTGCTTCTATAAGATATTGCCAGTGGGTAGCATAAGATGGTTCTGGAGCAGCACAGAGTGACTAGAGGCAGATGGTAGGAACTTGTGGTTTCTCATGATGCATTTTTTTCTGTTGGTTTCCATGTTCTGCTTCAGTGAGCTCCCTGTGTGAGCCCTGTCTCTGTCAGACACCAAGGAGCTGCCATGTTCTGGAGTCAGCTGGTGAAGCTGGTGTCTTAATACCCATGAATGACAGAAAGTGTGGGTAGTGGAGGCAGCATGCTGCCAGGGGATGGAGGGCAGAATGGTTGTTTCTGAGGCTGAATGAAGTCCCTTCTCAATGAGGAGTGATACGCAATGACCAGTTTGGATTTTGACTGTAAAAATAGCCTAGATCAGATGAGAAGTTTTGATTACACGCCGCGTTGCCTTCCCTCGAG
>VZTA01022292.1:0-18077 GCA_013398855.1 Mohoua ochrocephala
CAACTGTTACAGATCCCAATTTCCCTTGCCAAAATCAGGCCTCTCACTGAGAAAGAATGTGTTGTGTGATTGCCACTTATGCCACCTGTGAATAACCTATCAACAGATTTATCTCAAAGTACTTTCCAGGAAGAACAGTTAAGTTGTGAAATTGCCTTGTTCTGCGATGCTACCTGATACATCACATCTATCACAAGAGCACAAAATTTGTAAGAGGGTTCACCTATACATACCAAGGTAAGCTTAATGGAAGGCTTTCATTTCCTTAGACCTAAAAAATCATCATAATGCTTGTGAAAAATCCATTGTCACAATGGTGGGATGAGAAGAGCTCACAAAGAAGTTGTTTTATGAGAATACTTTGTAAGTTCACTTCCTTAATTGATGCTTCAAAGTGACTAAAGAAGGTAGTATTCACAATTAAACTACTGAATTTGTCATTTAAGATTCATAGTGCATTAACACTAGATCAATAATTTGCAGTGGGACAAAATGCATTAGCTGTCTTTCCTATTTCTATACTGTACAATACTCAAGAGTTTGATACAATACCAGAGCGAAAAGAGAGTTATTAGGGGCCAGATCCCTAACGTACCATATGCTGCCCACTCCATTTCAGGACACTCAGCAGTGCAGAGAGAATTTACACAAATTTCCCTCTAAGGTAAAAAAGGAGTAAATGACAAAAAAAACAGTCCTGGAAGACGTGACAACTATCACACTCAAAATGAAGAAAAGTCAATAAAATCATGCTAAAAGAACCACAGATTTTAAAAGTTTCAGGCCCACTGGTAGACAAATGACAGTTACATTTAAATGTTTAAAATAGACATCAACACAGCAACAACATTTAAAAATCTTGGAGCCATACCAGAATTGGAACTGATTTGATTTCAGTTTGCCTCATGTTTTATTCCTCTCAATTTTAACAGAACTGAGATGCGAGCAGGGAGGTCTCTGAACCCTAGCAATTGCCATTTCTCTCACCACAGAAAGCAAAGCCTAGTAGATCCAGTGACACATCTTTCCAGGTGACTGACTCCATCAGGGATGAACTTAAATCCAGTGAGCATTTGAACATTACATCAAGACATTTCTAAGAGCCCACTGTATGTAACGGATGAAGATCTGTGCCCCAGAATTCTGCCACAGAATTTTTCATGCAAGCAGCTGGTCTACAAGCTGCTGTACATCAATTTCCATACCTGCCTTATGCATTCCCCTAACAGGGTGGCACAACTAGCAGAAAAGTAAATTAAGGTGGTTACCAGCGTGTGACGCCTGAGAGATCTGGACCTGGTTCATGATTTGCGTGATGCATGTACACGAGGAGTTGCGGGCACTAGGCCTGATCACTTGTCACCATACACTGTGTTAATCCTGTGTGTCTGCAAGCTCGCTGGCAGGTAAGTGTATGCCTTTACTCACACAAATCCAGGTGTGCGACTAACCCCAACCACTCCTACACAAACGTGTTAACACGTAAAAGACCGTGAGAAGGATTGGCACCAACGTTGCTTGACTGTCCAACTGTCCAGTACGAACTGGTCACAGTCTCCCAGAAGTGTCACAAGGAAGTGGAACTGAATGAACCTTACAGAAAATCTGGATCAATATGGTTTGTGTAGCTGCTTTAGTTTTTCTCCTCTCTACCTCAAGAGGAATGTGAGCAGAAGATTCTTTGTCTCTGTAATTCTTCCTCCAAGGCTCACAACTCGAAAAGCCTGGTAAAGCAGGTCACATTATATGGGTCAGTTCCATCAAGGATGAATCTGAATATTATCATAAAATAATTCTTTCCAGTATTTTCAATCAAACAAAACATTTCAGAGTTCCTTCTTCTGCACACAGCTGCTAAGCTTGCAAGTAATTGCAAGGCTTTTGTGAACAAAGAAATAATTTTTTTTAAACTGAGAAGCAGAGTACAGTAGAGATGGAAAGCTGAGATCCCATTCCAGTTTGCATTTCCATAAACAGCCAATCAGTCAGATTTGAAGTTCATCTCCTTTTTCCATTTATTTCTGTCTCCTTTACTTTGTATCACCCAGTCCATGTCGGCTGCTATTAGTCTTCAAAACAAATTTAAAAATGCAACTTTAAGATTACACAGTGATTCTCCTGCTCTTGCTGAGTAGCTATACTTATTTCTATTCACACAATAGTTTTCAGTAGCTAAGGGGAATTCCAACCAGCAAGGGAACATGACTTCCAACAGATGATTGACTTTTAAAGCTGAATGTTTGATACTCACGGTTTTCCTCCTGGGATGCCTGTGAGATTAGGAGGGATGCCTGGGACTCGCATGTGATGATGTGGATCAAAACCAACCTATAGTTTTCCCCAAGCAAAACAAAAAGGTGTATTAAAGTAAGAGTTAGGCAAAGGAAGACTGTTTAATTCATGTTCTCCGTAGCATACTCCCCAAACCACAAAGTGAGTGAACTAGAGTTAACCCCACAGGTCTTGTATTTAATATAAACAGCTCTCCAAACTGAAATGCACTAACGGCAAACACTTACCACTGGAGATCGCCCATAAGCTGCCGCCGCCGCTGCCGCTGCAGCTGCTGCGCTCATTTGAGGGGAAATATTGTGGAGACCAGCGTAGGCAGCTCCAGGGCTGGTCAGCTCCCCGTTCATACCAGCGTGCGGCACGATACCAAACGGAGTAGGGTAAGGGCACGGTACTGCCATAGGTGTCCTTAAACCTGAAGCTATAAGAAGAGGGGGGAAAGTGAAAAGTCACAGAGGCATTCTAGAGCCATCAAATGAAATATGAGTTTGGAAAACTGAAAAAAAAACCCCCCACAAATAACCCAAACCAACCAGCCAGCCAGCCAAGGAAAGCCACACAACACTCTATTACAGTGCTGAAGAACCAGCTCAGCACCCGGTTTAAGCAACTGTAACATGCTGACTTGTCATTACAGATTTAAAGGGAGCCTGACGAGGGATAAATGGTCACTGTTTCACACCACCGAAATATATGGACACTAACCTATCGGGTCCACACCTGGGGGTTTGCCGGGCACTGGCCTCAGTCCGGGAGTGGAGTTGCTGCCTGGAGTTGGGGCATCAGTCCGTGGAGTTGGGGTATTTGATTTAGACACAGGAGTGGTAGATTTCTCATTCTAATCACCAGGAAGGAAAAAGGAAGACAGTTTGTAAATTATTTTACCTTTATAGCCGGTGGTTAGTGATTAGTGATATTAGTGACATTTAGCTTCTGGGTCTGGGTGTCAACAGTCCCTGGCAATGAAGAGAAGATGCAAAGACACTGAAATAGACAGAATGGCTTTGGTAATTAACTACGGCCTTCACAGTTTTTCTCTTCAGGAGCATGTGTACGATTCAGAATGAGGTAAACGACTGAAAATCATTGCCATCCGACAACTGGCAGCATATGTGAAATCCATCAGTGGCCTCACTACGCTCATGGACCTGCTCCCACTACGATTATGATTTTCTGTGAGGGATGGACAAGAAGAGCAGAAAAAAGATCCCCGAACTGACCAACTACTCAAACCTAAGCGTGGTGCTAGAAACACAGGATGGAGACAGTGACGGGTATAAAGTCAGGAACTGTGCAATGCCGCTCTTCTGACAGGCTTGTTCATCAGACACACCACCGACTCCCAGGTCTGAACCTGTCATTCCATCACCTTTCCTCAGCACTCCATTCACTTTAAGCTTTCTTTTTATTTATTTTATTTCTTTAAATAATTGCATACCCTGCCCTGTGAAGAACCGAGAGGGGAATTACTGTGCAGCTCAAGCAGGTGATTAACTGTGGTCACAAACAGGAAAGGAAAGAACACCCCTTGCAGGCAGCTCTTTTCTTTTGCATTATGATTTGCGATGCAAGTCAAGGAAGGCTCTTGTAAATGACAGATTACTTTTTAGATAGAAAATAAAAATTATTGTTGTTGTATATCGCCTGGTAATTCAAACAAAGCTAACAACCAAATCACATCCAAGCAGGGAACTGAATTTGCTATAAACCACAGCACAGGAAAACAGCTCAAGAAACCCCTGTGTACTTTTATTTATTCTCAGAATAACAGTTTTTCATATGGGAGAGGAGAAAAATATCTCTCAGAACACCCCATCTATCATCTACCCACACCACCAGTGAAAATAACCTCTTCCTATCCCAAAAAAAGACTGCAGACTTTCTATTACTTTATTAGTCTCCCTTGAAACTATAAATTAAACTACTATTAAATTGATGCTTCACAGTCCTTTATTGATAGCTGTGGAAATACAAATCGTGTCCAGACAGAAATCTGGTAAGCAGGTATTTCAGGATATGATCAGGGGTCACAAGCATTTTGAAGCACTTACAAGGCTAAGTTCTTTGGATTTGGAGGAAGGAGTACTGCTAGAGGATGCAATAGACGCCGGACTAATTGGTGCATCTTTTTTCAGCAGTCGAGTCTTGTCCAAGCCATTTTCCCGTGGAGAGTGTGCTGGGCTCCCACGGGGAGAAGAAGGATCCTAAATATCAGGAACATGCGTCAGAGTAAAAACTTCATACTAGCCACTAGTTCTTGTCTTGAGCAGTCCTCAATTTGGAAGGAAGATCGGTCAGAGAAAGTGACATATATTCCTTCCATTCTTAACTGATTTAGCTGATACAATTGTAAAATTGAGAGGGATAATGAAGGACAATTTTTTTAAAAAAAAAGTCTTAAAATTTGATGCCATTAACCATGAAAAACAATGCCAAAAATCTAGGGATATTGAAACAGGCAGTAAATCTCTTTTTTCAAGTGACAGATTGACAAGATTTGATGCATTTGGTAGACCTGGTAAGGTTGACACACCAAGTCATGGCCAGAGTGAAAGAAAAGACAGACACTGTTACAAGCTGCACCCCCTCTGTTGCGCTGGGCTGGCTTTAAATATCTCAAGAGAACTTTTTGTTCACAGGGGAAACAAGAAGTACTTTGTAGAAGTAAGTCACACATCTGTAGAAGTGTTACAGATCTGATTTGTATTCTAAAGAAAGAGGATCTGACTGGATTCCCTCAGGCATTTCAAGTTCCTTTACAAAGGCAAATGCCATAATCCTATTCAGAAAACCAATATGCACAGAAACCACTGAAGATACCCTCACCACCATTTCTGTAAGGTAGGAAAACCACCATTGTGTATACCTCATTGGAAACATCAACTACCAAGTTGTCATCGCTCTTTTCGCCATCGCTGTCCTGCAATGACAAATCACAAGGTGTTAAAAATCTTTTATTTCATATCCCAATGCCTCTTAATAAGTATGAAAACAGAGGAAGGCTGCTCACAGATCTGCAATGTACCATTCACTTTTACCAAGCTTGATGTGGTAATACATTTAAAGTCTTCTGGTCACCTGTAGGGCTTCTGCTTAGCAGGTTGCCACAAAAACGGCATTCTTGCCAGTTTTCACATTGGTGGAGAAGGACACGGGATGAAAATCTTCATCCAAAGTGGCACTGCACTATGAAGCGAAGTCAAGCTAGACTTTACTAACAAGTCCCAGCCTAACTAAAGCTCAACGCTATTGTCACGCAACTTCCAGGTGCTTTGTATTTATATTGTTAAGACCAGTATCAACTGTATGCACTAAAACATTTAATCCAGCAGAGACATTAGAAGTAGGCAGCAAGAACCAGTTAAAGCTTGACCCTCAATTTTAAAATCAGTTATGCAGCAGGAATCAGGGGAAATTACAGAGGAACACTGCAGTTCAACAAGGCACAATGTAGACAATCTACTCACGTAACGAGCTGCTATTTCCTTCTCTTCTGTTTTCTGTTTTTTACTATCCGAAGAATAATCTGTTGAATTTCTGTGCTTTTCTGCTGTTCTGAAACTGGCTGAGGGAGATACAGAAGAGCTCTGTAGTGCAAAAAGAGAAGAAAACATCATCAGGCCCTCATTCACAACAGTGACTCATTTGTCACTGCCCCTCAACACATCTTATGCTGATAGCATGATCTGGAGCTGTTCTCACAGATAGCACGTTGGGTTTTAACCGGTGATAACTACCCAGCAAGTGTCTTGTAAAACTGCACTGTGTGCTGCAAGGGACAGAAACAGGTGATCAGCTGACAGATCACAGGGGCTATCTGCACCGCCAATGGGATGAATTTTATGAATACCGTGCGTTGGTCTTGTTTTGGTTTGTTTCCTCTACAAATATGCAGGGTTAAATCAATAGTCCCAGAAGAGGGGTGTGTGTTTGCACATGTGTGTGTATTTGCCTGTGTAAATCAAAAAGAACAAAGAAGCTCAAGGCAAGTCACACTTCAGCAAACATTTGAATGAAGATTTCTACCAAAGAAAGAAGCAAGCTTCTGAACACTTTTGAAGCAGGCAAGAACAGGAGTAAACACCTAAACTCATTTTATTTTGATGCTTTTTACAATTACAGGCTACGCCTGCAGCAGACAGAAACAAAATACAGACTGGCTCAGTGATTCTCTTGCCATTCCACAGTTCTCACCTAGTAACGATTGCTAAAGAGCACGCATATGGACAGGAGAGAAAGGAAGATAACGCGTACTTCATGCACTATCATCCAACAATTCCACTCTACTCCTTTAAACAAGGCAGGCAACATTTATCAAATTCTACCATATTTCCAAAGCTTTGTGGAGCCTGTATCCTGGTACACAAAAAAGGAAGCAATGAAAGATGCAAAGTTCCCTCTGGGACCGATTTTAGTAGCAGCAGCAGCTTTTGGCCCTAGTTCAAGAAAGCATTTAAGCATGCACTAAACTTTATCTCACACTGAAGTCAGTGGTTGAACGTACATAAGTAAGGATGTGTTCAGGCTTTTTGCAGAATTGGAAATGACAGCAATGGAGACGAAAATAATTATCAGCTGAAATCCTGCTGACTGTTGCCATCTCTGTCCTCCTTTTTTACTGGGGTGGTGAGGAACAACCAAAGAAGTCCTGACTGATGGATTTTAGATCCTCCCATTCATCCAGAAACACTGGTTTGGGGTTTTTCCCTCCATTCATGATGGACAGCTGCTGTTCCACATAAAACTATACAACATAGCAATTTGGTTTTGGGGTTTTCAGTGCAGCTATTAACACGAATACAAACCAAGAAATTAGCATCTACATTGAACAACTTCTGTTCCATCACTATTACAGAATTTCTTCTTTTCCTTATTACATCACAAGCTTCTGGTAAGGATTAAGAACACTTAACCACAGAAATTAAGCTGTGGTTATTGTCCAAGTTACATGGGAGAATATTACTCCCGACTGGGACACAGGTCCTTCTCTCCACTTTGCTAAATGGCTAAAATTTCCAGTTCTGGAGAACAGCAGCTCAGATTAATGAGTGGTAGAATTTGCAAAAATCTTCCATATTTTTGATTGGTAATTGTTAATTACCCTCTAAGAACACTGAGTGGAAATAAAAATTTTAGAACAAACCCAGTGCTGAAGGCACAGCCTGTGCCTTTCCCATACTGTGCAAATACATCTTAAAATACTAATTTAGTTTTAAAACAGATCATTAATCAACGATTATAGCAAATAACACAAACTAACAAAGTTATTTTTTGCTCTGAAGCAACAACACATGTTAAGACATTTGGAGATAGTAGTGCCAGGCTACAGGAGCCCTTAAAATAAGGGCCAAGTAGAAACACAACATTAAAAGAACTGATGACTTGAAAAATGTATTTGTTTACTGCAATGATATAGCATAGCCTTTTGCAAAAGATTTTAATACTGTGCTCCTATTACATTTATATTCATTTACAATTCGGAAGGCAGTAGCTTGTAATGTGAATTCAATTCATTATTTCTCAACTTCACCCTACAGAAAGCAATTTGCTTTAAAATGAAGAAAAATAATCACCAATAAACTACAAATTAAAGTGGTGTCTAAAGAATTAAACTACTGCACTTATTTAAATAGAAATATTTATTTTCATAAATTTGAAACCATACAGTTCCATTTTTCACAATCTGGTTAGCTATGTGCTATAGATACCATTTTAATCTTTGATTTCACTACTTAATAAAGTAATAAATTGAAGTTCCCTACTAGAAAGATAAAGTAGCTAATTATCACTAGCACATTAAAGGATGAGCACCACATTGGGCATTGGGGCAATGCACACTGCTTAATGGTTTTATTGCTTGATGGATCTGACCTTATACCAATATGAAAAGATCCTCCTGCAGTATTCTCACCTGACATTAGCAGAAAAAATGGAGACAACTCACCTACTGACAGCAGGCAGAACCTCATTTCCCAATCTGAAATTAGGCCAGTGTACTAGGACTGACATTATTTTGCCTCACGAGCCAATTACTAGAGAGCAAATCTAAACATTCCCACTTTTAACTGTCACATCCCTTCCTTGCACGGAGCCAGCCCACCAATGCCCCTGCAGAACTACCTTCTTTTCCCTTCGACGTGAAATGCACCTGCTACATAAAGATCAGTGACTTCATGGGATCTCTGGTACTTTTGCTGACACATCTAAATTGATCTCTTATGCTAAGTCATGAAGATATGTCACATACATAGACAATGAGCTATGGCCTAGATCTCCCTACGGACCTAATGCCTATCACGTTCACTGTGTGAGGGACATCACTATTACTCAGAGTTCCCTCTATTGCTTGCAACAGCTTTTCAGTCTATAAGCACCGGCAAGGACCTACCTTCATTGAGGAATACTGGGATGTAACAATGTCCTCACGGTTTCCACTGACATCAGATTCCTGCAAATAATCCTGTGCCTACCCACACCTTGCTTCCTGTGCAAGCCCACAAACTCCAAGAGAGGTTCTTAGATTTGCACACTGTGGAAGAAAACCCCATCAAAACACACTATTGCAGCTGACAGACTCTGCCCTGTTCCTTGATTAAAACATCAGTGCTCTCGTAACAGCTGCCTTTAAGAAGCGGCAATAAGATAGTTACTTAGAGAAATTAAGTGATTCAGCACTATGACTTGGCAGGCCGTAACTTAATGGGCCAGAGTCCTTGTTTTAGTAACTATTAAAATTTATAGAGAAATAAAGTCTTTTTACACTGCTGTTTTCTTCAATAAAATGCATTAATCTACTAGAAGAGTAGCATTTTCCTACTAAACAACGCTGAGTTTGCTCACATATAATAATTAGATCAGAGATAGGAAAAAGTACTTTTTGGTGAAAGTAGGTTACATTTAGTTTGTGCTTGAGCAAAACATACCAGTTTTTCATTTTCTGCTTCGGTAGAACATTTTTATTCATGGTAAATACACCACAAAATGCTGACAAAAAACAATGAACATACACATTTATAGAAAGGCTGAGCACGTCGCCATGTTCACATAATTTGCTTAAGAGGTGGAACAGCGTCTTTCTAGTGCCGGACCCAAAGTGTTTTTTGCACTAGGCTATAGAGCATAGCATGCTATGATTCGGTCTCTGTTTTGGGCAGTGCTGAGCACAATGCTAACTGAAATGATCTCCCACCAGAAGGACCATGCTGTTTTCTCTCCAACACCATCAGGGCGCTGCCCCAGGTGGAGTATCAGTGCCATACAGGTGCAAATTAAACCAGTATCAAGAAGGCCACACAAGCCTCCTATGCAGCCATAAAATTCTCACCAGCATACTCACTGTCTGTTTGGGATAATTAATAGTTCAAATTGCTAGGGGGGGGAAAAAAAAAAAAAAATCACTGTTTTACCCCCAGCTTCCACTGGAATTTAGCTACATCAACACAGATAGCTCACACTGTAATGTGGCAGAAATCAGCGTGGAAATCATAAATCAGATTGTACAGCCATCCAACTGCAAGCCCCAACTCCCCATATGCTGACTTCTCCAGATGAAGACCTGGCCCGAGCACACTAAGTGATAATTAAATGAAATCAGTGTTAAAAGTAATGACTGGAGATGACAAGATGAAAAGCCTTCCTACATGTTAAAGCTGGTAACTCTTTAAAGCATTCATGAGTATGACCATTCCCCAGTGTACCCTTACTACTATGCCAAAATGATGTATTTGGAGTGGAATAATTAAAACAATAATTCCCAACAAAGTGGGAATTACAAGATAATTGACCATACTGAAGTATTAAGCAAACTGCAGTAAAAGCCAAGGATGCTCAACGCTAAGGTCAATTACGGCATAATTATCTGAATGACATTATTGCTGTTATAAAGACTGTCGAAAAGAAACTATAAAAATGGATACAATATGCATTGCAGGGAAACGACCAGGCAGTAATGCTGCTTTGTTGGCTGGTGCCAATGCTATAGATGGAAGTACCAGCACTGGAGCTCGGACTCAGGCATTGCCCTAGGTTTGGGTTGGGAGCGCTAAGCTGCCTAAGATAATACTGTATGCTTAAATCAGACGCACCAGAAAAAAAAAAAAAAAGAAAAAAAGAAATCAGGGTTAAGACTTCTAAAATCCTAAGGGGGAGATGAAGACTGCTCTTGTCGGTTACAAATGGCATGAGGTGGGAGATGTCCCACCAGACAGGTGAAAGGCCAGGGCAGAAGAGCCCAGAGACCATGTGCTCAGGGAGGAAACTGCAACCAAGGGTTCCCACAAACCAAGCCTAAGGGCTCTAAGGTAACACCGATCTATCTGTTTAAAAAATGAATTCATTTACATACATCTATATGCACAGGTACATTACTTTGATTAAACTCAGGAAGATGGTGTGAAACGCTGTGGGTTGATCCACAGATACCATCACGGAGCATTTGCATAGCGACTCTGCCTCTGAAGTCACCTACACTTACACAGCCTTTTTGTTGCTAGCATCGTTATTATTACTATTATTAAATTACTATTATTGTTATTACTACATTCCAGTATCTGCACGGATGGACACGGATTTTGTCCTCTTTGCTTTCATTTTTCAGCACACAATCTTTGCAGCCCTTAGGCAAGCAAATTTTCTTCACCGTGCCCTTGCCTTTAGGTTTACACAGTGGGTCACGACACAGTCAGACAGTACAACACAGAGCCCAGCTCTTCCAAAATGGCTGATTGAGGAGAGGAGGCTAGTGGTCAAGTAATGATCCCACACTTACCACTCACTGGTCATGGTGGACTTATTTAATATTTTCATGTTCCCCTTTTCCAACTTGTTTCGCTACTTGCACAAACTAAAACCTAACTTCCACTCAGCAATACCATGATTTTATTTTTTTTTTTGGTCTTATTCCCTGCCTTTTACCTATAGCTGCATTTTCAGATACCAGAAAAAGCCTCAGTAATTGTCAGTGAAAAATGCTACTAACTAGCCAGGAAAGATACAGAACAAAGCTGGTTTTAATATCACACAACCCGGTCTGAGCTAACTGCATTGAGTTTAGTAATCAAGCGTGTGATAATTATTTTTAATACAAACTATGATTAAAATGCAAACTTTGAAGTTTTATATAGCATTTTTAACCACTAATTAACTTCACTAATTGGAAAATTAATGAAGTTAATTAGAGGATAAGAGTGCCATAAAAAAACATCAAAGTCTAGATGTGCAGTGCTGCCTGCAAGAGCAACGAGAAGGCCGTAAAAAAGTCCAGAATAAAGAGAATATGTAGGCTCAGCAGTCTTCAAAACCCAAGCGTTCTCACAAGTGTTACGTCAAGAGAAGTGCAGATATGTGCGTGTATTATGTATATGTGTGTGTAACTCCACAAAAAACGCCCATGTAACTGTTTACACTTGTGATCTGCTTGCCATTGGTGGTACCGCTGGAGTATTTAATCTGAGCTCATTAAAAGCATCAAAGTCTAGATGCTATGAAATGGGTGATAAAACGAAGCAATAAACTACTACAGTTGTACACATTAATTCCAGTTGTATTTCAACATATACTTATCAATTTGCTGGAAAAGCTGAGAGGGCCACACAGCAACAGTTGAAGATACCTAGCAATTTTGATGTATAATCCTATCGGCATGTGATGATGCTTCTCTGGCCCTTCCTGGTGTACAGGTGCATGTTGGTGACAAGAAAAGTAGATATTTAAAGCAACGCTGAAGGCTGCTGGCAAGTCTTTCGCAGATGGATTTTTGCAATAAATCCTTTAAAATGCAGCTTCTCCACTAATTACAGGCTGAAGGACATAACACACATAAGGCCTAATCACTACTGACACTGAGAGGGTCAAAGGATGGAGAGAACTAATGCAGCTTTAGGACAAGCGGTGGAGCAGTAGAAGAACGCAGCTGAAAGGGAAAAAGGAAGGCCAGGTTTAGGTTAAAGTATATCCTAGCAGAGGCACATGAAGATAGAGAAATCAAATGTACCAAGAGTAACAAGCACCCTTTGGTAAGCAAAACAGTTTGAACACAGGACCTGGTTTCAGCAAGGAACAAAAGAAAAAGAAACCGAGGGGCAGGAAAAGGAGTTAAACATTTCTGATAGGTTTACAGAAGCCTCATAATTCACATATAACATTTACCAGGAAGCCTGTTCTCATCCACATTTCGCTACCTGTTTTTATTGAATTTAACTGATGGTAAGACAACCCGGGCACTGTCAAACATCCTCCTCCACTCAATCTACAGAGCGATTCATCTGATCCTTTCTCTCCATTCACCACCCTGTGATTCTGTCTCCTGCCTTGACCAGATCCCAAAATAAGACTACACGTTTCAGAACTCTGTAGAGTAGGTAATTTGGATGGAGTGAAAAGATTTGCAAGAAGGTGTTAAGGCACAAACCGCAACTGGTATAGACAATGCTGTAGGTGAGCACCAGGGCATATGTAGGCTGCAAAGGACTATCGACCCTAATGATCCCAGAAAGGGTAAGTGTTCCAACATCACGTGCCTGGAGATGCTACCAGAGAAAAATGTCCTGCTGGCATTTTCGAACATAAGTGCGAAAATCCGAGACGAACCTGCATGTTGGTCACCACAGACTAACGTGCCCCTAAATGTTAACTTCAGCTAAAATCAGACTCATTTAAATGGAAGGGTCAAAGGTCATCAAGTTACAGAAATTCAGAAGAATTCAGGGTAAATATCTTTGGAAACCTGAGGAGCTGAGCAGTGCCAAGGAAATGTGAAACTATAGTCCTCCTCTCCTCAAATATTTATTTGGGGTTCCAGTTACTGATCTTTCATGCTATTTCCTTCAGCAGAGACCTGAAACAGTTTAAGTTTGAAACTGCTCAAAAACAGAAACACAAACATTTATATAGAGGGTACTGGCAGTTAACTAGGGAGAAAGAGCAAGGGAAAGCATGAAATCACAGAGTAAGAGAAAAAGCTCAATTAGCTGGAGCATTCAATACAGCAATTTAATTGTGGGCTCACCACCATGAAAGAGAGAGAGCAGAATAGCCACCAGCCTGCATTACATGTTTCGATTCACTGACAGGCCATGACGTAAGGAAAAGCAGCAGCACTCCACAAGTGTTCTTCAAAAGCCAATGATGAACATGCATAAAAAATTCCCAACAACCAACAGATATCCAGAATATTAACAATAACTATGTTTTCACAGCAACTGCATTTCAACGGAATACACGAGGATACTTGGTTAGTTTTCAGAATTCTAAAAAAACACTACAGAGGAAATGTTTTACGATAGCCATTAAAGGCCTGTGTCAGTATGCTTTACACTCTGTTCCTGCAAGAATCAGGAAATCACTCTCAAGAATAACTGGGCTTTGCTCAGAGTCCTCTCTTCAGACCAAGCACCATAGTAGAACTGTTATCCTTTCACTTTGCATAGTGATTAAAATGGACTGTAAGGCACAGAGCCAGGTTGAACACAAACACTTTCCTGCAGCGTCTCAAGGCACAAGGGTTATAAAAATCTCTTCAGTACTGGCAACCGAAGCTAGGAGGTAAAAAATACACACATCTACACCCCCTAGATTTTCCATGTTCAAGCAGCAATGATCAGGCTTTAAGTGTTGCCTTCTCCAGGGATATTTAAGTGGATTCAGTTTTCATGTGACAGGTCTTAACAACTTTCTCCTGGGATTTACATTCCCTGTCTATTCTCCATTTTGACCAGAAGGATCTAACCCAGTGCTAATGAGCCTTTTTTTGTTTTATTGCTTTAAAACCACAGAGATCACGTCTGAAGACAGTCCCACAAGACACTCTATGTAGCTGCCTTCCATCAGGTGCTGTGCCCCAGTATCCGACATTTTCAGTTTTGGTTATACCTAACAAAGACTATATTCAAGGCAAAGGCATCGGTTTTGAGTTTTCACGTTTCTGCTCTCTTCCAATCTATCCATATGTATCAACCCTCCAGGGAAAAACACTTTCATTTTCTTCCCTTCTGCTTGTTTGTCTCTAAAGGATTTTATAGTTGTTTTGCTGCAGAGATGACCTAGGAGATGATAAGAAGACAAAGCAAATTATTGTTTAAACTGAATAATTCACGAATAGAGCTGATGATCTCTTTCTACACGTTCTGAGTAGTTATCTCCCTTCTCCCTATTTTTAATCCTATTTGTTCTTGACTTGATCAGTAGAAAAGTGATGGGGAAAAAAGCACCCTTCAAAATGCTACCATGATTACAAAAAGCCCCCTAAAATTCAATAGAAACACTCACTCCACATCCTGACTGCTTCTGTCAGCAGACACACATTCACATGTTTTTCCTCAGGTATTAAGCAAGAGAATAGCAACTTGGTCCTCTCTTCTCCATTAGATTTTGGGTGGCTTCTGAAGACTTGATTTATTTTATGCTTTTTTAGTACCCTACATAATTTAGGAAGCCACAACCACTGGTAAGTGTCCAGTGAAAACAGAATTCATTATCCAACCAAACTCTTATTTGGGCAGGTGAATAAAACATAACTGGGTGCTATTAAATGTTTGCAGATTCCAGGTCATGCATATTCTGAAACAAAACATTCTCTCAATCATCTATTAAAAATATCTTCCATAAAAAAAATCCTTGAGCGCTACTATTCTCCTCTCTGCCCAAATAATATCCTAGCCCATTATATCTGCCTCACTTCATCTACCCTCACTTACTTGTGTTCCCAAGACCCTTGTTCAGGAAATTATCCCATTTCCTATTCAGGAAAGCACTTGAGCAGATGCCAGATTTGAGGCACACACTTTGATCTTACGGAAGTCACATGAAGAAAAAGAAATCAGAGGAACATAACATATGTGCTGAACTTCAGATGCCTACTGTGCACTACTCTGAATCTGGACCTCAGCCTGCTGCAAAAATAATGGTCCCCAGTTTCATTCTTCAAATCAAGGACTCTGCTAAGTGGAATGGATGGAGGAGTGGTGGGAACACAGATTCTGCAGTCAGCCTTAAAGCAGTTACATCAGTATATAATAGCACATCATAAGTACAACACCTACTTTGAAGACTGAAAAAATAAAACACATGGTCCTTTCTGCCAGATTTTTAGATGCATTACAACTCCTGAACATTGAAGAGCTTTGCCAAGAGAAGCAGCAGTAGCTTTTACTTCTCTGGGCCTTGCATTATTCATATTAGACAGGTCACGCTGTTAATGTTTTAAATGTTAAAAGCACAATCAAATACTGACTTCAGGCTAGCTGGAAATGTTTTGATGTTAGCAATGAGTAGCCAATACATTTTTAATTCAGGTTAGAGAAAAGAAAAAGCAAAAATCTCCCTCTTGTACTCCCCCTGCACTCTGCCAAGTACTTAAGTGTGATTAACTTGGCATGCACACACATGATCTTCTATTCTATTCAAATTAGTTATTTTAGGTAATTTCTGAAGACTCTTGTCTCTCATTTAAGTATTTCATAATACGATTCATCTTTCCACTTGCTTTTAAGGGAAGACTACAGTAATATCCCTAAAACAGCATTCTGGCAAATGCTCCTAAATTATGTAATTCACTAAGTTCAACTCTACTGTTACAATCATTTTCAAGGAAGGCGGATATAATACATTATCATTACAGCTACACAATCCTGAGGTGAATTTTCCTTTGCTGAATTACTGACACTCTAATGCTGAAATTGATCTGTTTTAAAAACCTCATGTGAAAGGTTTTTTGAATACCATACATGCTCAGGCTCTTTATTTTAAATAGTTTAGAAATGAGCTGGCGGAAACCGAGGACTAAAAAAAGTCTTATGTTCTCTAATCTAGCATTAAGTACATGCTAAAGAACAAGAAGCATGTTTCCAAGCAATACCTATGGTGTGGATTTAGATCTGCAAAGAAGCTGATACTTCATCAAGGTTCCAGGAAACCATATTAAAAATTTATTTATAAAACAAAATGAAAGATGTTTATTTCCATGTGGGATGCCTCTAGAGAAGCTGGCAAGTAACAAGTTTATTAAAATGACAAGTTCAAGGTACTTTTCTTGTTGACTGTAAATAATCTCCCTGTGAGCCAATTAAGAGTGTGGAGATCAAAGGCCCAAGAAGCACTATAAAAGCCGGAATTACAGGGTTAAGGGAAAGCCTCCACAGGCTCCTTCAATACAGATAATTTCCTCTAGGCACCCCTTGACTGGGTGAAACAGTGCAGACAAGCATTTTTTTTACTTGCTTTAGAGTACAGCAAAAACCAACACCCACACTTTAAAGGACACCTAAACAGGCAGCCTGATCTTATGCACAGTCAGGAATTATTTTAGTCGCAAAGACTGACCCAGGTGAGAAGGCTAAAAGGGAGCTGGGATGGATGCACAGGATGACTTATAAAATGGGCTTCTCAGCTGGGAAGTTATTAAATTACAACAGTTTGTCAGTGCATTTCTTCTCCTTAATAGCTTGCCAAGATCGTTCCTTTTCAAGGCACTAGTCAGAATAGCTAGCAAAGTGTTTCCTAATGCAAAGCTTGACTACAATGATGATCTCTGCACACACTATCTTCAAATTTGAAGAGTGAGTGGGGCTTTACACTGAGTACACAAAGCACTGCCAGCATGTCTTTAGCCAGAACTGAGTTGTAAGCCACACCACTGTTTACCAAACAACATCTGGGCTGCTCGAGTTTCCTTGCAATGCTACCTTGCTTGCTCTCAGTAATGAGCTAAGTAAGTCCTGTTTTAAGACAGAAAATCTTGAATTTTAAGGTGGGTCTTCACTACTTTCCTGCTAAGATGGGCACAGATCCTGAACCTGTCTAGTCTGTCCCCCTTTATTTCACTGCCTTTCCTTGCCCCTTATGTTATAAGGCTGGAGTGCAGGACAAGCTTTCGTTATTTGTTGTGACTGATCAGACCATCAGAATGCTCACTGTGCATAGCCTTTAGTTCACACGGTAAAGGCAAATTTTCATTTAAAGACACCTAGAGCACCAGATGGAGCCCTTACAGTTAGAAAGCGTAACAAGCTCTTTTACAGCAGGCACAATTGTATCCAATGCTCCAGCCCACAGATGGAAATCCTTCTTCCCTGCCTACATGCTCTCCCCATTAGGCGCTTCCACTACTGACAAAAATCACATTGCCATAACCACCTCTAGGGCTGCCCCCCATGCAGCAGCCTTGGAGGAATCCTGGAAGAGTCCTCCAGCTGTGCAGCAGCCCTTGCTGGGCACCTTGCTAACTGTAAGTGGAGCACTGTGCCCAAAACCCTGATCTGCGGCTGAACAACCTTGCTGCATGTACAGAAAGTGACAGAGCCTTGCCTGTGTGGCCCTGGGCTGGAAGTAACACAATGGGGGGCAGCTCAGGCACAGCACTGGGATGTCTGGAGTCATGCTGCTGGTGGGTGGTGTGGTCCTGAGATGGGCTAACGTTAACCCCGCTTCAGCACTGTGCTTTGTGGCATGGTATGTATTTGCTGTGTCACAGCCCAGGGTGAGCAACGCAATCAAACACAATCTCTCCTTGCCATGACCCTCCCAATAGTGCTGTGGCTTCTCCTGATTCTGCTGCATATCACAGAATCATAGAATCTGCTGAGCCTGAAGGCACCCACAAGGATCATCATCATCTCCTGGCTCTGCACAGCACCATCCCCAAGAGTCACACCATGTGCCTGAGAGCATTGTCCAAACGCTTCTTGAACTCTGTCAGGCTGGTGCTGTGACCACTGTCCTGGGAAGCTTTTCCAATGCCCAACCACCCTCTGGGGGAAGAACCTCTTTCTAATACCCAACCTAAATCTCCC
>VZTA01022292.1:18224-41989 GCA_013398855.1 Mohoua ochrocephala
GTCTTTCTCATATTGTGGCACTCAAAACTGCCCCCAGCACTCGAGGTGAGGCCACCCCAGTGCAGAGCAGAGCGGGACAATCCCCTCCCTTGCCCGGCTGGCGATGCTGTGCCTGATGCCCCCCAGGACAGGGTTGGCCCTCCTGGCTGCCAGGGCACTGCTGACTCACGTTCAACTTGCCAGGACCACCAGGTCCCTCTCCATGGCACTGCTTTCCAGCGTCTCATTCCCCAGTCTGTCCATACATCCAGGGTTGCCCTGTCCCAGGAGCAGAATCCGGCACTTTCCCTTGTTGAACTTCATATGGCTGGTGATTGCCCAGCCCTCTGGTTTGTTGAGGTCTCTCTGCAGGGCCTCCCTGCCCTCAAGGGAGTCAACAGCTCCTCCCAGTTTTGTATCATCTGCAAACATGCTTAGTGTCCCTTCCAGACCTGTGTCCAACAACCTGGTGTGGAAGGAGACACAGAAACACAAGAGCAATGTAATTGAGCCTGAAGGAAGGACGAAAATTCAACCAAAGCTTGTCTTCTGCAAAAACATGCAGAGATTAGACAGTCAATTGAAACTGGAAGTAGCTCAAAAGGATTGAGTGGTCAAACTAAAAGCATGCATGTACTTGTCAAGAATGGGACTTGAATCCACTGTGAGGTTTCAAAGGGAAGAATTAGGTACAAATGGATCACAAAGTAACATTGATGCTTGAGCAAAAAACTGAAACGGGGGACGTTGGAAAACTGTGTTTATATTTGGGAAATGTAGGTTTAGTAGTCTGCTCTTCTGTCTGATCACATGAAGTCAATTAAGCCTCTTCATGCCTCAGTTCATTATCTATAAAAGTGGGATAATTTCAGAAGTCTAGAGAGCATTTCTTTCCCTCACAGGGTTTTTGTGAGGATTCATGGATTGAAGATTTGGAGGTACTCCAGTATCACCGAAATGGATCTATTACATATGCCATACTGAAATGGAAAAAATGAGGAAGGAATAATCAGTATTCCTTATATCATTAAAACACTACTAGAAGATTAGAGCAAACCAACTATTTGGTAATGGAGTACCTGTACTAAACTCCAGAAACTATACAAATATATAACCCATTCTTAGTTTGCATAAATCGGTATCACACAGACATGAGAAATGTAAAAGAGGAAACATTTCTGCATTGTATGTAAAACTGTCATCAGCCAAACTCATGAGAACCTAAAGCCACTACTACATCTGAGATGCAACTAAATGCTCTGAACAAAGTTCCAGGAAGAAAATGCTACTGGTGGTTAACGCTGCTGTTTTTTGAATTACCCATGGGTAACAGAATAAATCAGGAAATGTGCTATCTGCAAGTTTGTCTTTGAAATTATTTTTTCTCAAATTACCCTTATGTATTTGAGATGTGTACAAAGCCAAGCCTGCAGCTGCCCAGTAAACTCAAACCTGTACTTCAGAATGTGTAAGACCTTCTCAAAGACAGTCTGATGTCAGATAAACCTCCCTGATTTCAGAAATGCAGAGCCAGTCTTCCCATCATCTTCTACTATAACCCAACAGGTACAGTGTCTTTTATTGCTTTGTGCTATGCAGTGTTTGCGCTTAAAGCACTACATAAATATGAAAAACAAACACGGTCTGTGCTTATCTGATTAAAATCCAATGTAAATTATATGCAAAATAGGTGCAGCCCACTGGTTCATGGTAAGCTGCCAGTAAAAACCTTCTGTGGCTAAGGGATGTGTACCACTGATTTAGGGCTTCATCTATCTGCTATACTTTTACTTCTGTCCTATTATTTTACTGTTTCCTGTTACTGAATGTTCTTTCCCATATCCACTCTTATTCCTAACTGGCCAGCTTAGAACTCCAGTTGAGTACTGTCTGACACCAGACAGTGCAAAAAAATGTTGCCCATGATGCATAATCACTTTGTAACTTGAGTGAGTCCAATTCAATCTCAGCCTAAGTAGTACATCACTTCTCTCTCTCCTTGCTTCACTCAAAACTACTGTTACCTCAATGCAAATTCATTCCAGGGGCACTTTGCCCCTTCCAGGTCTCAGCTCTCTGAAACTCCAGGTAAAGCACAACTTGGGGCCTTTCTTACAGATCTGCAAGCAAAGCAGATTAGCCTAACGAGCTAACTCTGTGTAACTAAGTAAAGGGAAAAGTACATTTCACATGAAACACAAACCTATCCAAGCCTGATTAAAAATTAAGGCAATGCTGCAGAACATTTACAAGTTAGTTTTTCTGAATTCTCACACAATTTAGGTAATCAAAAACTGGGTTTCCCAAATGGTGTTCAAACACGATTATAGAATATATTTGTTTTGATTGGGCTTTAAGTCCCTACTTTGCAAAAAGTCCTCATTTTACCTTCAATCAAGGTTGAAATTTGCTATCATAATACCTTTAGCCCCCTTTAGAATCGTTATGGGTATTTCCCAAAGAGAAAAGAACTGGGGATTCATCACGCACAAACTGATATGTACGGTAACACCACTCCCAGTATGTCTGCTAGAAATAGCTTGGTATTTCTACCTTTTGTTTTGATGTTTGCAGGATTAATAACAAATTCAGGCCTAATCCCACAGTATTTAACATCTAGGCAAAACACTTCTTGCTGATGTCGACAGGACTATGGTTTGAATTTGACTATGACCAACGAACACGCTGCACGTTACGAGAAACTTTAGCGGTGACAGCAGTAAAAGGCAATTTCTTCCTTATCACTTCTTGCGCTTCCCTTCTTTTCTTATCGTGATGAGAGCAGGAACAATATGGCAACCATAACAAAGGGGAATAATGAAAGCACTCACAGATGATTACTCAAAATGGGCCCATAAATACCACGATTACCTGGCTACTATGATGTTTGATTTTAGGACAACTTGAAGATCCACGAAGGCAGGCGACAAAAAATACCTGTGTATCACAGCTTTGGTACCCCAAAACCCTGTGGCTACCTCAGATACCATCAGGTGCACGTGTTACAGCAGAGGCAAGGAATACCTTTGTATGCCTTCAGACAGCAATACTAAACAGTGTCTTCTTCTTTCACTGCAGTGCTGTCTTCACCCCTGTGAACTTTATTTGCCACTTTCCAGCTGACCTGCACAACACCCTGAAGTTGATTGCTACAAGGAAACTACAGTCAGGATAACAAACACAAAGCATCTCTCCTGCCAAGTGGCAAGACCTTCCAGATCTTACACTAACTTCCTCCACCACCAGCCAACATAACCACATTTCACAACACATTAGATGCATTAAAGGTCCCGAGCAAACAGTGCTCAGGCACAAAACTTAAGTGCTGGAGATGGCTAGACTAAACTTGCAGCTCCTCCAGGGCCAAAACTGCTTCTTCAGCAAAGATATCCTAAATGTGATGCTATTCTTCTGCCTCTATTCTCTGCCATCTCTCAAGACGGACTTGAAAAGAAGGACAGCTAGAAAACTATGAGTAAGAGGTAAAAAGGTTAATCTCTGGGACCCAGAAACCACAAGGACAGGCATCTCAGACATGTATTTTTAAATGCTTTCTTTCTGTCTCCTTTTTCTCTTCCTGAAGGACTAAATGTAAAATGAAATCATCTTACAGAAGGACAGCCGCTTCCCCCCTGTGCTCAATCATTCCAGTCACACTATGTTGTCCAGTAACCTGCATTGATAATTCCTCATGAATAAAATGCCAACATTATCATCCACAGCTATGTTGTTGACATGCGTTTGCTATTTCACTAAAAATACCATTAATTTTCTGGCTTCACAACAGCTGAGCTACTCTCAATTTGAATATACAAAAGAGTATTTTGTTTAAACCAAATTAAAAGCGTTCCAGTAAATGACTTCAATTTTGCTGGCTATACTACTTAGTGTATAGCGTTCTATTTAAGCCTCTCTTTTCTCAACTCTACCCCTTCTACACCCCCCCGTCCTTTTCTCTCTCTTTTTTTTCTTTTTTTTTTTTCCCCTCCCCTTCCCTTTATATACTTAATCCTTTCATTTCAGGAACTGGATTTGCCCAGCAAGACATCCACAGTCAGAGAGAGCTTCAAAAACATAGTGCCAAAGAGCTAAGGCAATGGCGAAATTGCCTTTGCTCTGTTTTTATTCACCTGTTTGCCAAAACGTATTTAGCAGCAAGGAAAGAAAGGGGAGGGAAAACCACATAAATGCTGAATACACCTTCCTTTTCCCATCCAGACAAGTGCCGACATTCCCCATTTAAGTTGGAATGAAAACCACCATTTCTGCCAAGCCCTCCTGGCATCTCACCACTTTATTTGTTCCCATTTGTATCTAATGCTTTTGTCAACAGTTCAACAAAAGTCAAAGCAAACAACCCACTACAAACACTGAGGGTAACAGCAACAAGCATGAATCCTTCACAATTATCCAGCCCAGCTGCTCAGTGCCTGTCCAGACTGCTTTCATTTACAACAGTGTCAACAAAAGGCTGAAACCCAATAACTAGGTGGGTCAATACTACCACTGTAAAGCCTCCAGAGAAGAAAATGCTGTTCTGCTGCTTAACTGCTTCAGCAAACATGCAGAATAATTCAGTTAGATAGACAAGTGCTTGCCTAATCATTCGTTGTGTGAATTATTCAAGACTTTCCCTTCAAACTACTAAACGATGGCTCTTCAAATATTTCCAAGGAACCAGCAGATGTCCTACAGAAGAAAAGGGAACATGAGGCACATTCTGACGTAAGAGAGGGCAACGGTAACCTGTGATCTTGAAAAGCATTAACGTTTAGAGGATTAACGCCTTCTTACACCTTGCTTCTGGTATAAAGAGCACACAGCTTTTCACACAAGTGTTAGGCACGCATCAGTTTACTAGCTGCTTGATCTCTACGCAGCATAATCAAGGCTGCTGCCTGCAATTTTTCTTCCTTTTTTTCGTGCGAATTGTAAAAGAGTTCTCTCCAGAGAGTATGTAGAGTGTAGGTAAAAATAAGCACAGTAGTTAGTCAGGTGGATGCAGAGAGGAAACGTGCATTTATTCCCACATATCTCCCTTCCTCCACTGCCCCCCATGTTCATTTGACACAAGGCAAATGCTCGCTCGCCTTCCTCCAGAGGTTTCACATCGGTTCATGTTTACAGTTTCAAAGAGCAGGGCAAAGTGGTCTCACTGCATAGAACCCAGTGCTAAGCACTACATGTTTCACTTCAGTTGCCTCTCTAGTATGGGAAACAGCCACCTCCAGATGTCTGCTTCCCTGATTTTGTTGGCTTTTGTCACAATCACATCATTACATTAACATATTACCTTTAAACTTTTAGCGAACTTTAGGAAAATGGACAAATTAGGTAACAAATGGTGCTTGTTTTGATTTAATCTCATTACTGGCAAGAAGAACCCTGGGTACGAACAAATGTTTTTCCTAGGACCAGTTTACATATACATCACAGTGCAGTGTCGGACGGATATGTATCTTGAGCCAGAATACAATATCAAATACACTTATGAATATTTTATTTTTGACATCTACAGTAACAGTTGCACACGCTGAGTAACTAGTATTCCAGAGAGGATTCCTGGCAGTTTTAAGACTTAGAGTAAGAGAAATTCTGTCTGTATGTCAAATTAAAGAACATATTTTTGTTTTTATAATTAGAATCTGCAACATATTTTGTTTGCAAAACATGCGGCTTTGCAGTGATTGCACTGTAGCAATCTCTGGTGTTGTGTGTTGTCAACATGAGAGACTTCTTCTATCAAATAAAGTTTTCTTCCTCTTTCTGTCCAAAACAATCATGAAACACTTGTCTGCTAAACAGCAGCAGCTCCATCATGCTGTGATCGCCACAGCTATTAGTAACCGCTACAGCCCCACGCTACTTGGTGGGAAACTTCTGTTACATTTACTCTTGTAAATCAGGTTATTGCTATTTGCAACACTAAGTTTGTTTATTAGTATTAGCAGGACTGTTACAGTCATTCGCAGGATTTGTAAAATTGTTTAAGGTCCACGGAGAGCAAGACACAAGAGAGGTACTGTAGCACACAAAACACTTGGTATCAAAAGAGTTGCAGCTTTCTCAGATTAACTGGAAAAACCTCTGATGCTAGATACACTAGAAGCAGTCTAGATACTCTAGAAAGAATAGGGAAGAGAGACAACATCACAATTTTTGATGGTGTCTCCTCTTCCTCATCGAGCAGAACAGGAAGAAGAGTGGAAAAATGGCACCCCCGTTCAACGGCTGAAGGTAATGTTACCAGAAAACCTTCATAAAGCACACCAGAGTCATGCAGGTCTGGTAAATAACTTTATTGCTTTCAAACATCGGCAGTGTGATACAAAGCTTTTAGGCTACCTAGATGGTGAGCACACAGTGCTTTTTCCAAAGGCACCGAACTGATCCTGGACAGGTGCCGTCATGCTTAAGGCAGGGTGCCTTTGCTACTCCCATGTCAATTACACATTCTGACAGGGCACTCAGAAAGATACTGCACTCCAAGGGAATGGCAGAAAAAGGTTTCTCTAAACCCACAAGGTTCACTGTAATTGATTTTAAAGGGATTATTTTAAAATTATTCAGACACTGAATTCTTCTCATAAATTGCAGTACGGGACAGCAAGCCGCATTACAAAATAGTATTTTCAGGTCACGGCACGTAATTTTTCTCAAAGCAGGGAAAGAAAAGCAAAACATTAATTTCTTCCAGGGTCAAAATAAATTGCAGTTTGGTATTTCTAAAAGAAATGGAGAGGTGGGGACAGAAGTATAACACCAACAGATACGGCTTCAACAAACCTATCAGGGAGAAAGGGGAAATACAAACACACAGGTACAACTACTACACGCCAGATACAACGATTTCCTAATGCCTGGTGGTGTAAGATCACAAGGGAAAGCTTTATGTTATTTAGGTCAGCACTGGCTTTTCAACTCAATGCAACTAGTGATTTCTATACAGTCTGTCCGCTTTGTTAATATAAAAAAAGAGCAAAGGACTCAGAAATACGTTGCTGTAGCTGAAGAGTTTTATGTTGTATGTGGTCTGTGCCAAACACAAACCACACACCGCCGCGGACAACCCTTCTGAGTGTCGCTGTAATTGGGAAACACCTCTCCTGGCCTTTTTTCCATATTCCTGCACTGCACCTCTGCAGTACATGCCTGTCTGACAAAGCAGGACCCTGCCAGCAAAATCAGTGCTATTGTTTATTTTGATCTGTAAGATCGATATAGCAAACAAAATACTGTATGCCCTCTTTCAAACAATAAAGTGGCTTGAAATATGCCGGCTTCTCTGGATGGAGAACCTATGATAGACAGCTCACCCAGTTAACGGAAAAAGGAACAAACCTTGCTGAATCTTTTCCTTCTCCCATCCCTCCACCCCATTTACTCACAAGTATGCGTTAAGAACACTCCCACAGCTGCAGTTACTGCCTCTTGAGTGACAGAAACAGAGGTGCAGCTGTGCCTGCTAATATTCGTATGCAAACAAGTAGCACTGGACTGGCTGCTATACCTCACTTAAAAGCTCCTCGGTACTCTTTGATAAGTTTGCAGATCAAAAAGAAGTGATACAGAGCAATCTGCTGTCCTTTTAATGCAATTAGCAGATTAAAGTGGCATTTCACTTCCAATACTTCATTAAAACACTGACTGCATCCAGCAATTGCTGGTGATACAACATTCACAGTGTTCCCCCTACAGTCCTCCCTGAGACTTGGAGAGTTGGGGCAAGCCCTGAGCTGGCAGCCAGCAGTCAGAGCCAGTAGCCAGCACAACTTCTAGAGCCAGACACAAAATCTGCACCCTGGTGCACTGCAGCAGGGATGAGGGTGGCAGAAGGCAAGGGGACACCTGGCACCTTCCAGGGCACAGACAGGAAGTCAATGACCCTCGTGCTAGTGCTCTCTGTAATTCCTTCTCGAGGCAGTGGAAAATATCATCCCCAAGATTTGCATCTCTTAAGCACAGTTGTGGCTGGGCCTCTTGCTGGGTCAGCTGCCACAGTTCTGATTTTTGCTACACATCTCCATTTTATGAGCTGTGTGAGACCTTCTACCCCTCAAGTTCTGTTTCTACCACAGTCTTGTGAGAGTGAATCACGTCGCTGGTGAAGTCCTGTAAAAATGCTGTGTGGACACAAGAGCTTATTTCAGTTCTCCTCTTAGATTATTTTCTCATGGAAGACCAACAAGCCAAAGGATACTTCATCTTAGGAGAATATTTTTTTAATTTCTTCCCCCCATGCATCCAAAAGCAAGCTAACAGCATCCCAGCAGAAGTGACATCAAGCTGAATCCCTTCAATCCCTTCAATGTGGGAAGCGCTGGTGGGGAAGGACCTGGCTTCACCCCCTCTCTCTGCCAGGAGCTTGGGGCATCCCTGGGGTACCCTCCAGCTCTGGCCCTGCTGCTACCAGCCAGCGCAGCCCCACCGGTGCCAAGGAAAGAACAAACTAAAAAAGATTAATTCGCAGATGTTCATGCATTTCACACACAGGGTGCCCTGTGGTCTGTTGCCAGGGCAACGGGAGACCACCAGCGCGCGCTTTATTGGCTTTATGAAGTGCGTCTCGGGGGCTATAGTCCGAGAAATGCTGCATGATAATCTTCAGGCTTTTCAGAAGCCTTGTTTTGTGTTTATCCACATTTAACCCTCTGAGTGTTATTAAGAGCATCACTATGTCTGGCATGCCAAGGAAAGCAGAGACAGGATGCGGGGAGACACACACACGGTCTCCGCTTCCAGCCTCGAGACCCTGGAAGGCACGTCCTCAGCACCTGCTCCCACCGGAGTTTCCACCCACCGCCCGCAGGTCAGCTGGCAGGTAAGCTGCTGCAGCACAGACCTCAGCACAACCACGTCTGAGGACAAAAGTGACACCAGAAAGCGCAAATACAACGAAAGCGTCACACTAGACTAACGGACAAGTGGCGGCAAGCACGTTTTCTCAGTAAGTTCAAAAGAGGATTAAAAAGAATCGAAAGCGTCCCACCAACTTTCTAGACACATTATACAAAAAACCACACTTTTATTTGGAACCCCAATACGTGACACCAGCAAACCACTCATGCCAAAACCTTTACCAAAATTTAGAAATTCACATAAAGAACTTCCCCTACTCTCCCCATTCCAGGTTGGTGTCAGGCATCTCCTCTAGCTGTCCTCTCACCAGCCAAGGCAGGGCAGCAGACGGGGGGGCAGGAGGGAACAGGGGTTAAAATCACAAATGACACAACACCCCAAGCAGCAGCAGCAGCCGCCACTGACATCAAGTGCTAATCCAGCAGGAGAAGAGAGGGAGAAAGCGAGGGTGGCAGAAGGGATCAGTAGAAGAAACGGCTTGCATTCAGACTTGCAGGAGAAAGAGCACGCAGAGACAATAATTTCCTGGGAAAAGCTAAAGCCTAACGAGAATTTACTCTGCCTCCTTTATTCAGACAACCAACCCTTTTGTGGCAGGGGCTTCCTGACTGACAGGAACCCAGGGCTCTTTAATAGGATTTCCATATTATTTCCAACACCTGCCTATAAGTTATTTGTTTACATTGAAGAAGGCGAGATTCTCAAATCAGACATCTGCTTCTGGTTCAGGCATATTTTAGGAAACCATCTAGAAAGAAGCTTTGTTGCTATGGAGACATTTTTATTTTCTTCCCTTAGTTGGATGAAAAACATTAGCATTTCCAATTTTTTGTTCTTCAAAAGGCCAAATGTTGCTTAAGAAAAGACAGAACTTTTCAAATTGCTATGCAGAATAGGCTAATCGAGCTTTAGATATTTAATTAATTATTCAACTCAATTAGAGCCGTACCAAAGAGAGGCAGGAAACAGTGCAACTTTCCTGCAAACTTCCTTCAATGGCCAGTTCCTGCTGGCCGGTCTAATTGCTTCTTCCCTCAAAGCACAGCTAAAACTTTGTAATTCATGTTGCACTCAAGTCTTGCACAACAACTTGTAAATCAGTCAGACTACTCATTTCCCTCAACTTCTTCTAAAATCAACCTAATCATCTGGGAATAGGAATGTGCTTCTTTTCCAGTGCCAGAAAAAAAAAAAAAACTAAGAAGAGCAAGACAAATATTAACATACTACTAGCATTCAGGGACTTCACCCATATGACAGAAACTTCCAGTGCGAGTCATACGTGTCACCGAATCCAGAAGGCACACTCCTTCCCTCCCTTTAGCAGATAATCTGCACGCCCGAGGAATCCATTGATTCACATAAAAATAAGGGATGTTTCAAGTCACTTTGGACTGAGGGCTTTAAAGACAAAATCAAAATGTTAAGTGCTAAAAAAAAAAAAAGAAGAAAAAAAAAAAGAAAAAAATCACAGCGCCAACAGAAATCTACAAGGTAAAAACCTAGTCGGTGTCCCGCTTTGACAAAAATTGATACGTGTTGTTTATTTTCTCCCATGACATTGACAAACATCTACGAAACTTGACCTGCAAATGTGTTCCTCATTCCAACTCATCCACCATGAGTAAACCAGCGCAAGTCATGAATTCCAGCATCCAAAGTATGATCTTAATTACATGCTTACAACAAGGAGAACTTCAAGAGACAGAATAAACAAATTAATTTCCTCCCTTTACNTTTCCCCCAGCTATTATATTGTCAAAGCCTTTGCGCTGGAGACCTTTCCCCCCACCTCCTCATCCCAGCAAACTTCCTCTTCCTACTCTATGATGTGAAATCATAATCCTGTGTTATCAACATCACAGTCTGTTGCCATGGAAATAATTAGACATGACTGCTCAGGTTAGAAATTACAGCCCATGTATGTATTTGCCTTCTGGATGAAGAGAGCATCTGGAGAGAGAATATTTGAGTTACTGTAAATCGCCAAGTGGCAATACAAAAGTTTGACAGCGGGATGCACTACGGGAATTTGACCAAATGTGTGCACACCACTGAGTAAGAGTCACCCTGTGGTAATGTGCAAAAAGATGTAAGATCAGAGGACAGTGTGCCATTAATAGACAAAAGTGGATACAAAGCTATTGGGTAAAAGAGGTGAAGCCATCAAAACTGGCAGAAGCAGCTAATTCTTTGATACCAGAGTATATGCTGTTACTTTCATATGAATATGAGTACTCTACACTAAACTAGACTTCCCAGATGACCTCATGAAAAAGACTAAAGACGTGACGCCGCNGGGGGGGGGGGGGAGAGAAAAGAACAGAAAGACACGGCAGAGAGATATATACCTGAGGTTCAGTTTCATGTTCCAGAAGTCTGTTAAAAACCACAGAGCTTGAATGACATACTACAAGTTTAGCCATGAAAAGGTTATTAAGAAAAAAAAGCAGTGCCAAAAAATCAGCTCTATAAGATAGACTGAGACAACAAACAGGACCCTGCTAATTAATATTTGTTCTGCTTCAGCAGACAGTTACTGGACGAGACTGCAACAAACAAGCATGTCTCACCCAATCACATCATTAATCCACTCACGTTCACCACCTGAGGACCAGCTATGCCCCACAGATATTTATTCATCTGTTCCACAAACAAACAATTACAACACATTTTCTGGAATTAGGGCACCTGTTACATTCGGCACAGCTTACACGCCCAGAGGCAGATATCAATTAATACTGAAAAAATTACTGTATCAGAAGCCAACAGAAGTTACTCATTATTATTCGGTAATGCTACCCCCAAAACACCCACGAAGATCAAAAACACAACTCTTGCAGAGCAGTGTAGTTCAAACACGCTCTGTTTAAAACTACCACTTCATCATAACAGAAAGCAAAATACATGCAATGCTTCATTCCTGTATGGCAAAAGGTACTAACAGGATCCATGACATGAGTCTGAAATGTCTAGATTTTAACAAGCCTCTGAAGCGCTTTTTAGCTGAATGGTGATTAATTGGCCAAATAACAAAATGATCAGGAAATAAATTCTGCACATTTCTTTAAGTTTGTAACAGGTAACTACATTTTTCGGGCTCGTTTAATACCTACTGAGTACAGAGACGTTCGGCGGGACACCCATGCCACTAGGGGAAGTCACATTTAAAAGAAACCCGATGAGTAGGACAAAGTCCACAGAATACATCAGAGCAGCTTATATGGTGTTCCTCTATCAGCAGAAAAACAAAGTCAGCAACATAATTACACTTGGCAATATCCAGAAGTCTTATATTGTATGTTGTGCATTTTCATTTTAAACTATCTTGCAGTTTCCAGAAGTACATTCACACAACTCCTCCAAGCATCAGGTTACTCAGAGATTCAGGAGTAAGCAGCTTACTCTTACTTACAACTAAATGAAAAGAGGCCTAAACACTTAATAGTGGCTAACAGCTTGAGAAGCACTGGAGCACCTGCTACCACGAATGTAAATGGAATGTGGGAATCACATCCATCCACTTTCCCTGTATTGCCCACATGTGTAATTATTAGCTTTCACACAGATTAAGGCAAAAGTAATTTTATTTCTAAATTCAACTCAATTTACCCTGACAGACTTCTCCCAATTCACCAGTGTGTTGGCCAGAAATCCACCCCAAAGCTGCATTTGATGCATTATTTCAGATCGTTTCTTCTAAAACTCTTTTTTTCCCCCAGAAGAATCTCAAATTAGCTGTTTTATTCCTGTCACAAGACTGCAATTTTCAATTATTGGCACTTGTTACTGCTGAAACAGTAACCCCCAAGACCAAAATGAAAAAAAGTTTTCACCACCTTGGCAAGTCTTACTACAGGCAGTCTCTGCCCCAAATAATTTAAAAATCAGATGAAGAAAAAAACCCAAACAACACAAGTAAACAAACAAACAAGCCCCAAAAGAAAGGCAGTGCACAACAGGCATATAAAGAAGAGGAGATCTACATTAAGAGTGGTAAAAAGTTACACATGTTAGATCCTGTGCATGAATTCACAGGTTTCAAAAGACTCTGAGATTCTTGAACAATCTGCTCAGGGACATCCAGGCTACCTCTGGCAGGCCCACAACCCAGCCAGCATCTGGGAGCTCCTTCATTCCATTCGCTGCACTGAGAGTCATGGGAAGAGAGTGCTAGCACTACACCACTTTCTGTCAGGTGGAGCTTTTGTACACAAGATGTTTCCATAGCTTCTTCAGAGGGAATGCGTTAGAGAAGGAACTTTGTTAGGCACCAGAGAAACCTTTGCCACACTTGTCCCAGAGATGATACCAGGGCTGGAAAGAAGGACACGCCTCCTGCACCAAGAGTTCTCACAGGAGGGGGGAAAAACCTTGTGCAATGCAATCAGCAAGGAAGAATCCATTTAAAACAATAATCCTTTTTTTTTTTTTTCCTTTTTAAAAAAAGAAGGTTTACGGCTTTGAAAAGGAGACACACCAAGTCCTCTGCGGAAAGCTGTTCGGTTAACTGCAGAGCTGTTTGTCTTTCTGTCTAAACACATTATATTCCCTCAGAGCCCTTAAGCCAGGGCTGCACTTTGAGCACAGCCCTGGCGCATGCCACCCTTCCCTTCCCTTTGTCTGCTCCACAGCCTTGCCGCTGCACAAAGAGCACTCTCATGACCCAGTTTACTGCGTTTAGAATTTTCCCACACTTCAAACGTTGCAAAGAATTTGGAGGACCGAATCCAAAAAGAAATCAAAGAGCTCCCAAAGCCGCCCTTCTCCACAGAACTTGCTGTGCCAATGCTGATCTATTATTTAGGAACAGCTCCTGGACAATCTCACGTTACCTTGAAGGTGACTACTCAGTTTCAGCAGTGAGCTACTCACTCCAGGGAGGTGCTGCCGAGGACATGAGCCCAGTCTGGCTTATCAGGCATAACACGTCACATCTGAAAGAGTGATGCAAACTGCCTTTTCCCTGGCCTGAACCAAGAGGAGAGCCAGGACCAGCACAGCCAGAGACAGGAAGTTTCAGTAAGAAAACTGCCCAGCAAATCCAAAACGCTGGGAAGTAGCGGCAAGAAACGGGTCATTTCAGCCAAATTCCTTTCTTTGTAGAAATGGGCAGTGTACCTTCGTTATCTGAATTGCACACTAAGGCGTAAATTTACACTTCATGAGCTATTTTAAAATCTGCCCTGCTTAATAATCTATATCAGCAAGAAAACACTATTTAAAGTGTCTCTCACAATTAAACCCAGGCACAACCTTATATAAATCAAAATTTTGCTACCATATCAAAACGTTACACTGGGGCTGTATAACATTGCCCATATCCTCATTACATGCTACACTAATTACTACCAGCAGATTCAGAATTTTCTGCACATTAGAGGCTTTTAGAGGAGCTATAAAAAATTTCAGGCATCATTAATTTAAATTTGTATTGAAATTTCCTTTTGACAGATGGCCAAAAATTACTTACTATTTAGAGTACCAGAGCCTGCCTGTTTGCACACTGGAAGAGGAAAGGGAAAAATTAAAAGGAAGAAGGAAATTTATGTCACGTTCATTACCTGTTAAATGTTAAGGAGCATTATCCTGCATGAATAAATTATTTCATACAAGCACACAGACTCCAGCTGGTTCTGGCTGACAAAAACTGTCTCAAGTCACACAGCAGACAATCATAAAAAGCCTCTCTTAACCAGGAACCACTTAAGGGAGGAGGGATCGATTGAACAAGCGACTAACTGCTACTCTGGGCATCACTGAAAACATTTAAGGAAATTAGCAAACTATTTCACCTTGCAAAGCTGGCAGTAAGCCCCATATTGCTGACACACAAGCCAATTCACAACCTGAGCACCATGCAAGACAAACATCTACTTATCATTTCAAAGTAAACTGCACAAAGTAGACACCTTCTCTCCTTCTGGAAGCTGCATGAGTAACAGCGCTTTTGAATCAATCCCAGACAACATCAGCCTTTTCAGTACAAACGCTCCCCCTAACACCCATGCCAGCATAAACAACCCAACATCTCACAAATGTTACAGAAACATGAGTAGCATGTATGTTTAGAAACAGCGAATGGCATATATTAGCAGCTCTCCTCGGTCACTTTCTTGAATGAAAGCATCATGGCTCCAACCGTATCGGTAAGCAAACTCACTCAATACAGGTGGGTTTGTACTCTCACATTTAGGTATCTGCTCCGCTTGTATTCGTTAGTTTGAACCCAGGAAAAAGGAAAATGGACTAAACTTATCTGTTCACAGTGAAGAGAGGGTGTTCTAGGGAAACCGTCATTAATGCGCGCTCCAGCCTCGTCGCTTAAAGCAGTAACAGCAGTTTCCAGCCCTCATGACAAAGAGGCTGAAGTGAAATCCAACACGCTGTTGTCTTATGTCAGCAGATAGACAGCTTCAGTGCCTTTGCTGCTCACAGGGAAAACTGACAGTTCCTGTCAGCTCCTGGTTGTTATGCAGAGCCATGTGGGTAACAGCAAAACTGACAACTATCGGCTCAGTTGCACTTGGCTGGGACATGTCACGGCTGCCAGTGGCAGAATGGGTGTGCTGGGACAGGCTGTGGGACACGTCCCCACCTGTAGCTGCCAAAGAAGCAAAGGCATGGCCCCTCGTGTCAGCCCTGGCTGGACAGGTCTCTGGTGGGGGCAAAGCCTGAGCCCAGAACCATGCTCCTCCCAAAACTGTCCAAGGCACACCGGTAGTATCTGCCTGACAAGATCCTGCTAATCTTGTCTAATGCACCCTAGACTCGTGCCATGAACATCTCCACCACTTCCACAACCCCAAGAATATATTGTATCTTCCTAAAAAAAGACGCCACTAGAAACTTGACAAACTGTTTCTAAGTGCTCAGTAAGGCTGGTATAGGTCTTGCCATTTCTAAGAGAAGTGTATCTTTCATTTCACACTTATCAGCACCTAACAAGGCTTGATCTTGTGTTTCTGAAAACTGTGCAGACTAGGAGAGGAGACCCATCAAGGAAGAGAAAAGGGCTAAGACACATCTCCCCACCTGCAGCATCAAAACCCCAGGAGTCCCTGAGAGACTCTGGTGGCTATCAGTACGGAAAAGCATCACACGGCACTGAATCACACTTGTATCTATTACTGAATGCTCAAAATTCCAAGTTGCAAGGTGTGTTATTACATCTACTTATGAACACTACCTTACCCGGGATACAGGTATGCTGCTGAGTCACTCAGAAGCTGAAAATTAATTTTTGGTAAAGGAAGGCAGAGTCCTCAATGCAAGCCTCAGTACCACATTCATCAGGGTAGAGGGAAGGGCAGCTCACTCCTCTCAACTACAGGACAGCAGGCAGCACTCCACCTCTCCCCCGTGAGCGACAGAGCTCTCCTTCCTCAACTGCATTAAATACCAGATTTACAAGTTACAGCCTGCAAACGACTTAAGACTGCTGGCTTATTCCTTCTGTCTCAAAAGCTTGTACCCAGACCCTGCGCAGACCTTTCTTTCGATCCAAGAACAGCCCCGATGCTCTTCCAGCAAACTCACTGGTTGGCATGTTGCTCGCAATCCCACCGCCCCACTAGCAGCCACTGCCTAAATGTCATACACAGGCTGCACAGGGTGCTGCCAATCGACACAAGCATCACAACCCAGCTCCACTTGGTGACTTTTTCCACCACTCCGTGCTGCACTTCAGAAAACTGCAGCGCTCACGCAGCTCTGCCGAGCTACCCTTTACACCTACGAAATGGAATCCTACCTTGATGGAGTCTCTGTCTGCATGCAGAGCGGCCCCCATGCATAAGGAGGGGGAGAGATGGTGGCAGGGGATGGGCATGTGGGGGAAGAGAGAAAGAGAAAAGTACTAGTTAGTTTACATAAAATTATACATTTATCATACTCCAAAGAAAGAATCCTGATGTCTGTTAAATAATAAATTGCACAGATGTTAACTTTTCTGTACAGTTAATTATTAATGCTGCACAGCCAGATTTATAAAACTGGATTTCTAGCATTTGAACACAATTTCTGGCTACTGCTAGCTAATAAACACTAAAGTAATTAGCTAGGAACTCTTCTGAAAATTTCTCTCCCCCCTCTCCTTTGCTTGTTTTAAATAGGAGAATTTTTAAAAAAAGAAGGGAAATGAAGCCACACACTCATCTGGCAGCACCTACCTCTTTGGTGATCGTTATCATGGTGCTTCTTCTCGTCTTTAATTGGGAGGTGGGACTGCCCCCCCAGTGCACTGGAGAGTGCCAGGAGACCAGCACTGCTGCCGATGGGGGGGATGGCTGGAGGCTGCAAGCCCGAGGGGTGCGGCGTGAGCGGCACGGGAAGACCATGTCCATGTGACAAGTGCTGGGCCTGGAGTTGTTGCTGCTGTGAAAAACAAAACACAGATATTGAATTTGTTCAGGGAGCTGGGGAGTGTCTGACCGATCACCTACATCAACCGTGACTGATCAGATCAATCGATGCATCTGATCGATCCAAGATATCAATGCTCAAACACATCCTGGTGCCTTAAAAATGTCCATATGTTTGGACACAACGTATTCAGACTGATATGGAAAAACCTCAGACTGAACTGGAAAACAACAACAACAAAAAAAATTAAAAATAATAAAAAAAAAGCAAGTGAATGTTACCATTTTAGTGAATTTTTTATTTTTTTGACAGAGGGATTACACTTCTTTCTTTCTAGTGGAAACGCACCATGTACACATCTAATCAAAACATATGTAACTGTAAAAGCAGTTATATAATGAAAAAAAAAGCTGAAAATTGAGAAAATTAGTGTTAAACAGTTCTCCCAGCGCTACTGCACAGCATGCAGTGAAAGTTAATTTGAAAGAGAAAACCTGAATTAACAATCCAGAAAAGGAAACTGGTTGCAGCCACCGTTTTAAGCCCTTTAAGTGTCCTCAGCGGTACTTGAGCAAATTACTAAAGAAAATCTAATGTAGCAAGGCTTGGGTCCTCCTGTAGGCTTGCTCAATAATGCTGAAATAATTGGGCACTCTGTGCACGTTTAGTGATGCTCGAATGAAAAGCTAGAGGCCTGCCCTTGTACTCTTCTCTAGCTGCTGACTCTGTGTTGTGACAGGTTTATTTGAGTGGGACTGTGATGCATGCACCAGTAACTGCACTGACAAGAGTTTAAAGTCATTTTTACCAGTACACTGGCAACACATAGAGAAAGCCCTTGAGAGGTTCGAATTGGAGTGCTTGACCTCAACCAGGGCTGCATCAAGCTCTGTGCTATACTAACCACTGTGGGGTAGATAGACTGTTGCTATTCGTTGGGAAGGCAGGGGAAAAAAGCCCTGACAAATCAACAACAAAAACCAAAGAGGTGAAAAAGTTTAGTTAAATATATCCCAAGAGAGATCTATTCAGGTCTAAGGCTTACACACTAACCATCCAACTAATTTCTGTTCATAGAATAACCAGATAACCTCTGAAATTTTCATTTTCAAGCAGCTATTGCTCAGGATAAACCAAATCCTAAGTCCTCTAGGATTGTTCTCTACCACCTGCATGTCTGTATGCAGAACTTTAGAAGAAATAAAAACTTAACTTGCTTTGCATAAAACTATTCCACTTTCAACTTCTAATTTCTAAGACTTGAGACCTTACTTACATAAGGGTGAGGTGAAAGTAAAAGGCTGCAAGTCACAGCACACTGGATAACCTTGCAGCACACGGCACACATACCTCCCTTGACACCCCACCCCAAAAGTATAGATCCTTCTCTTCCTCTTGGAAATAAACCCCATGGAGCGGAATCAGAGTGGCAGTAGCACGCACATGTCATCTAATCCAGATCAGTGCCAGGGAACGGAGGGGAGTGATCTACAAGAAAGGTATGGGAGAATAAAAACACAAAAGAGGGCGGGGGGCAGACACCAAACCCAAACCAACAAAAACCCAGAAAGAACATTCTTCCAAGTGGAAGAAGAAGGAAAGGCTCAATCTTTTTCCTGCTTGCGAACCCATGTCATTCCAGCAGGTGTTCCTTCTTGCAGAATGTATCAAACCCTTTTTGCTTGCTTGATGCTCTTATGGCAGTATGCTTCATTCTTCAGAATACTAAATTAACTAAAATGAAACAAAGCGAGAGAAAATAGTGTATTGTTTAGCTTCAGGGTTTGAATGGGGCTGCCTCACAACAATCTGGCGTGCCTGATTTGGGGAGGGAGGAGAAGAATCAGCAAAAGAAAAGGGATGAACAACATAATCTGTGTTCTGCTATCTGGTTTTGAACAAGGAATTTCCCATTCCTATTTGAGAATGTGCTATAAACCACCGCAAGAAGATCTCTGTCTGAATCTGCCAGTGGCTTAAAGCAAAGACTTTGAGAAGAGCCTGAGAATATCAGCAGCGAGCTTTCCCCTTGTTAACTATTACACCGTCAACCGAAGAGGGACACTCGCTACACACCGCTGTACAATCCATACAGATCTGCCTACTGACCTACCCAATCTGCATTATATGACCTCCTCTACTGATATAGGATGGCTTCCAAACAGCTGGAAGAAAACCGCACCGTGAATGTAATCCCCTTTTTTACTGCTCTTTGTTGGGAATTCTCTACATAGCTCAGCGAGACAACAGCACAGACTGAAGCTTGGATGTACTGAATATCATTAATGACTCCAAGACATAATATGGTCTTTAAGACTAGTAGCCAAGCAGCTTGAGATCACCCAGAACAGCTGGGCTGCCCGAGTCCCTCTTGGCCAAGAATCGATGTGTTTTCACTGCAAGCTGAATCACAGAGAGCTCTGAAAATAACTGCAGAGAGTGGGGAATAAGAAAACCAAACCCAGAGAACTGGGTTCTTCCTGCCATAGAGAACTTTTCTGAAGAGACCAAGCTCTTCCATTAAAAGTGAAATCTGATAAGAACATGGCCTCAGAAGTGACAAAGTCTCATTCACTGACACAGCAGAAATTTGGTGCAATTTAGTCACATTGTAACAGCAGAAAGAAAATGCTTTGGTATGAAAATCAGACTGTTAAATAAGTCTGAGCTAACACCCAAAATTCCAGCATAGACCCAAACGCCTGTGCCACACAAGGATAATATTGTTGCATGCTGTTAGACGAGGTGGGAGTAAAATTTCAACAACAGGAAGAGGATCATGGACTACGACTGCATTGGTAAGGGAAAGACTAACACCTCCTCCAATAAAAGGAGCAATGCTGAACGCCAAAAATGAGGCACTGGGCCAAAACCAGAAAGGAAGCAAATTCAAGTGAAACACTGAGCAGGCTTTTGCTCTCAGAACATAGAAGAGGAAAAGGAAATAAAAGCATATAATCACATAATTAGAGCTGTTTGCTAATAGGCTTAGTCAAGAAGGTAAAGAGGAAGTGACATCTCTGACTGTCATTTCCAAACATTTTAAAACTATTACTGTATTCAAATACCCACACATTGACAGCTTGACTTTGCTTTTCCATTGCTTGTGGGCACCGCTGGTGAGCAACAGGCGGCCTACTTGCAGCTATTTGTTTAAATGGAAATTTATACAAAAATGGGCAATTCCTTAGCCCACTAGGCATCGGATTAGTGCTACAAAGTGGTAAGAAAAGGTGATCTCCTCTAGTCATCAAAATGCCAAAGATATGGAGGAGTAGGGCAACTGACAGATATTCGCCACACAAAGAAATATTCCACTACGGAAGAAAGTTCACCGTTGTTTCTGCCTGTAGCATGAATTTAGATCATAAAATCTGACACAATTTAGAAACTTGCAAGGAAAGCCTGAAAATGAGCCAACTGAGCAACCACATAATTTTTTTGAAGTTGCTGTAATGCCTTCTCTTCCCCTTCTCCATCTTCTCTTTAATTTGTTATCTTTGGTCATGTTATTTATGAACTCTTAGCACGTGTAGCATGTGGTTAACTTTAGACAATCCCATCACAGTTGACTACAGTATGCATAAAGTCAAGCATACATCTTCCGCATTAATGCATTATAGGTGAAAACTTGGAAAGGCAGACTTTATGATGCCGTAAATTTTCCAGAATTATTTGAAAATAAAAACAGCAACAGTTAGCTACCAAGAAATATACCCTACGGAATTACAAAATAGATTGCAATGTTTTTAAGGAGCATTCAACACACACAAAATAGAAGAGCACAGGGTAAACACAGCAATCAGAAAGAAGCCAAAAAAGAAGACTGCATTCTTTTTAGTAGTAAGTTTAGGAAGATGATAATTTAAATCAGCTGAGTAGTAAAAACTGAAGTAAAGCTTTCAAAACACATTAGCACATGTCAAATAAAGATAACATCTGGCTGCTACTAACGGTATTTTCTTTTCTGTGTATTTTTCTAGGCCGTCTAGAGTAAGGAATAAAGTAACTCCAAAGTCACATCTACACAAAAAGGTAAAAAGGATTTGCTGAAGGTTTTTATCTGAGTAACAGTAATTTTTAGAACCACCATTCTAAATATTGATGCTTGGCTTAATTTTTTCCCCAACACATCTTAAGAGATCAACTCTAAAGTAAAATGTGATAACAAACCCACTAACAAATTAGCTTCGAACGCTCTCTTGTTATAGTCAGCACATTCAAAGCCTATTTTCCTGGAAGAGGTTCAAGTTTTTACTGGATACTTTCCAAGCAGCTCTGTGTTGCAGTAATCTACCACCTTCCCTCTTACAGACCCTGAAAAGTCACAGCCATTACTCCAACAACCTGAACATACCACTCTAATCTGAAGACATTTCTAATGTTAACAAACGAATGTCTCGAAAAGATATTTTCTCTTTTTTTTACTTATACACATGTTCACTACTCACACCTGCAATACAGCTGGGAGAAGACCTCAAAAAATCTGAATAAAATAGCTTCACTGTTTGTTTGAAATGAGTTAGGTGATGTGGTTGATTGCTCAGCGTGAATCATTTAGTAAGATAGCATACAGACAAAACAGAACCCAAGATGAAGAGGAAACAAAGACATAAAAACAATGGCTCAAGAGTACACAATATCAATGTCAATGGTTTGGAAACCAGCAAAGGCAATCCTTTGGCACACACAGTTATGAGTGTACTTAAGATGATATGAATTTTCATCTATCGTGCCTGTTCGCACCCTTGATGTGATCCGCACTACTTGTACTGGTGTCTCTCTGGTGGCAGACATTAAAAAAAAAGTTTTTCTGACGTTATGAGACAAGACAGCAAAACAGCCTACAAAGAGAGTCAGACAGCAGTTCCTCCAGTGGAATGGTTCTGGAGCTACATGGGTATATACCATAGAATTGGTTTGCATAAAGAAACAGTGGTACTGATGCAGAGTAGAACAAACTACCACCCTTACTCTTTTAAGGGAGACTGATCAGTTTGGAAATTATTACAGTGCCCAGAGCAAAAGGAAATATCCTGGTGGGAGTCTTGCTTTAGACCACCAAGATGAAGAGGCAGTTGAAATATTCTATAAGCAGCTGGCAGAATTCTCACAATCACAACCTCTTCCTCTCATAAGGGACTTCGACTTACAAGATGTCTGCTGGAAATACAACACAACAGAGAGAAACAGTTCAGGAGGTTCCTGGAGGACAATTTCCTCACATAGTGGGTGAGGAAGACAACAAGGGTTGGTGCCCCACTGGACCTGCTGTTTGTTTGAACAGACAAGGATTAGCGGGAGAGGTGGTGGTCAGAGGCCATCTTGGGTACAGCAATCAAAAACTGTTATGAGTTTTCAGTTCTTGGAGAAGGAGGGAATCAGCAGAACTGCTGCCTTGAAGTTCTGGAGGGCACTTTGACCTGTTTAGGAGACTGGTTGAGAGAGTCCCTTGGTAGGCAATCTTGAGGGACACAAGGGTCCGGGATAGCTGGATGTACTTTAAGGAAATCCTAAAGGCACATGAACAGGCTCTCCGCATGTGTCAACAGATGGGGAAGACGACCAGCCTGGTTAAACAAACAGTTTTGGGTAGAACTCAGTTTAAAAACAGGGCATGTATCAGCTCCAGAAGAAGAGGCAGGCAACTTGGGAGGACTTACAAGGATACCATGAAGTTATGCAGGGGAAAAATTAGAAGGGCCAAAGTCTAACTGGAACTCAATCTGGTTACTGCCAAAAAAGAAAAGTGTTTTTACAAATACATCAGCAACAAAATAAGGGCTAAAGTAATTCTCCATTCTTTAATGAACGTAGGGAGAAATGAAATATAGTAAAAAATTATGAAGAAAAATCTGAGGTTCTTAATGCCTTCTTATGCCTCAGTCTTTAATAATGAGACCAGCTGTTCTCCAGGTACCCAGCTCTGAGAGGTGGGATCGGAGCAGAATGATGCACCCACAACCCAGAAGGAAATGTTCAGCAGCACGTTAACACCATTTAGATGCACACAAGTCTATGGGGCCAGATGGGATCCACTCGAGGGTACTGAGGGAGCTGGTGGAAGAGTTCAGCAAGCCACTTTCCATCATTTACCACCAGTCCCGGCTAACCAGGGAGCTCCCAGTAGACTGCAAGTTAGCAAATGTGACCCTCATCTACAAGATGGCCCAGTAGAAGGATACGGGGAAATACAGACTTGTCGGTATGACCTAAGTGCTGGGGAAGGTTATGAAACAGATCATCTTGAGTGCCATCGTGGACACACAGGACACTCAGAGAATCAGGCCTAGCCAGCATGGGTTTGTGAAAGGCACATCTTGCTTGACCAACCAGGTGGATGAGAGAAAGGCTGTGGATGTTGTCTACATGGACTTCAGCAAAGCCTTTGACACCTTTTCTCATGGCATTCTCTTGGAGAAACTGGCTTCCCATGGTATGGATGAGTGCCCTCTTTGCTGGATAAAAACAGACTGGATGGCTGGGCCCGCAGCGTCGGTGAATGGAGTTACATCGGCCGGNACACACAGGACACTCAGAGAATCAGGCCTAGCCAGCATGGG
>VZTA01022293.1:1111-19809 GCA_013398855.1 Mohoua ochrocephala
CTGGGGGCAGTTTTAGGCACCACAATATAAAAAAGACATTAAGTTGTTAGAGAACATCCAAAAGAGGGCAGTGAGGATGGTGAAGGGCCTTGAGGGGAAGCTGTGTGAGGAGGGACTGAGGTCACTTGGTCTGATCAGCCTGGAGAAGAGACCTCACTGCAGTTACAACTTCCTGGTGAGGGGAAGAGGAGGGGCAGACACTGATCTCTACTCTCTGTGACCAGTGACAGGACCCGAGGGAATGGCCTGAAGCTGTGTCAGGGGAGGTTTAGGTTGGATATCAGGAAAATGTTTTTCCCCCAGAGGGTGGTTGGTCACAGCACCAAGCCTGACAGAGTTCAAGGAGTGTCTGGACAATGCTCTCAGGCACAAGGTGTGATCCTTGGGGGTGTCCTGCCCAAGGCCAGGAGTTGGACTTGAATGACACTTTTGAGTTCCTTCCAACTCAAAATATTCTGTGATTCTAATACGGATAAAATAGGATGCAAAGTTTGGTGCTTTCAGTCATAAAAACCTGTTACAAGTTACACTTATGCACTACCAGCTAGTTAATTCCAAAAAAGTCCGCTTCCTTCAGTGCTGCACTGATTATGAATACTTTTCACTGCATATCACTCCAGTTTCTTTATACCACATTTCCACAGTGAGTGTGGCAGAAGTGCTGTACCATGGAAAGATGTTTATATTTCTAATCATCATTATTCCTTCTTTGTCACTGCATTCATGTTGCAATGTTTCACTCCGTTACAAGACTTCTCACTTATTGTTTATTTTCCCCTTTTTTTCGTATTTTTTAATACATTCAGAAACTAAGTCTGCACACTTTACTGGAATTCACCCATGCTTCTAAGTCTAAAAGTAAACACGCTCAAAAATACCGAGGTTTGACACAGCTCCAGAAAGCATGTGAGCACAAATCCAACTTGAGATAAATCAACAGTTGAGACATTTGCAACTGTGTCAGAAATTTAACCCTGTAATTAAATACCATATAGTGAATGTTAAAATATTTTAATAATCCTCCCAATTGGACTGCCTAATAAACTGCTTGCTTTTGCAACTGGCTGGCCTACCAAGAAAACTCTGAGCAAATTATTTAGCTATCAGGCTACAATAAGCTGAAAAGGAAATGTAATTGCAGTGAAAAGTAGAATAACATACAGCAGTTGGGAGAATTAAAATGTTCGAACATGCACACCACTAATGTACAGCTGATGAGAGACTTCTCAGCACAACCAAAATCTGGGGAAAAAATGAAGCTAAATGTTTATTGTGATGATCTCATTTAAAGGCAATAACCCCTCAGGGTTCAAGATTCAACTTAACAAACCATTAGCAACTCCAGCTCTGAAGTGATTATTTCACCCGAGCTCTCAGTGTTCCCAACACACAACTGTGTTCCTTTTGGCTGTAAAGCTGTGGCTGACACAGGGCACGGCACAGGATATGGCACTGTGAAAATACCTGACTAAAGAGTGTAAAGATAAGAAATATGTACGGTATGTTCAGTTTTATTATTGAACTGCTGCTCTGCCTTACAAGGGACAAATCCACAGACCACCCAGCACTCTGGTTTTGTGATGATCATGCAAACCAGAGGCAGCAGAAGTGAGAGGTTTCCATGTACCAGGCAGAGCTGGGGGTATGTGTGGGAGTGTTTTTCTGCTTCTGAAAGCTGTGAATAAACTTGTGTGTTGGTCATGGAGCCTTCCCGGCAGCGGGTGAGGCACAGGCAGGTACTTACGGCAGAGAGCTTTCTGCAGCCTGCGGAGTTTCATGGCAGTCCTGTACGCCGAGAATCTGACGTTGTTCAGGTCAGCTGCAGGGAGGCAATATTAGAATAAAGATCAGCTTTACACAATAGAAATAACCAGACTAACAAAGACATTGTAATGTTGAACTACAAGATTACACCTGTTGGTTAAAAGAGCAGAGGGGGGAAAAAATTTGTTAGAAATTTCACTGAGCTAAAGCCGTCAAATCTTGACAATCAACCATCCAAAAAACCCCCACTAAGTCCTAAAGTGTTACTTCCTTTTGTTCAAAGGCACTGAACTAAAGAGCACTTGAAAGGACAACACCAGTGACTGCAGCAGTGTGTCTGGAAATACTGCAGAGCTTTTCACACCGAAGGCACTGTGAGGGAGATAAGACCCTGAAACTCTTCCTTGCTTGCCTTATGCACCAGCCAGGCTGTGTGCAGGCAGCCCTGAGGGAAGAGCTCTGCCCAGGAAAAAACAGGTGACTCTCAGCTACTGCTAAAACAAAAAACTTATTAAAAAAATCCAATTAAACTTCTGTGCTTTCCATCTAAGCAGGCCCCAGCCATGCCCAGAGATGCAGAGCCTTTCCATAGAGAAGCCAGCTCACCCAGCCAGGTGAGTTCCCAGGTCCCCACCTGCAAAACGGCAGGGAGCCCGTGGCTCTGGCAATGTGACAGGGAATGGCACCCGGTTGGGAACACATTGTCTGGCTCAACTTTTGCTAGAACTGTCCTCATATGTTTAACAAAATAAGGACATCAGCACAAGTCCCCACTGAATAGTTTAACCATGGCTTGCAAAACCACCTGGGACACTGTGGGGACAAAGACACACCAGACCCGAGCACAGAAGCTGGCTCCCAAGGGGCACTGCCAGCAGCTGCAGTGGGAACTGAGGAGTGGCAGGGGACACGCTCGTACACTCCAGGGCAGCCACCCCACTGCTGAAAAAACAGATGCACGCTCTTGGCCCTGTCACCCACCCAACTAACTCCTGGGCACAGACACTCCTGTGCAGCCTAAGGGTCATTCCCAAGAGATTGCTTGGCATATTGCAACTTAAAGGTTTTCCAGAACAGAAATACACTGCTTGTGCCAGCCAGTTTCAGCACCTGACAACACTGCTGAATGCATTTAATTTACTGATGAAACCCATGGAGCCTAAGGAATTACTGATGGGAAAGCATTTAGAAAATGTAAACTACGATGTAAATATGAAAACATTAGGGGAAAAAATGTAGTGGCTCAAAATAAAGGTCCCTTAGCTCAATAAGCTTCCTCTAAGACTCTTAGAGAAAGAATATGATGGAAAACAGGGAAAGACAAAACATTCCTTGCTGGCATATGAGCTAAGGTGCTGTAAAGCTGTTTGAAATGTGGTAGCTTGGGTATAACTATCCCAACATCATTTATAATGCTATACAGGTATAGGTAGCAGAGGGAATATAGTCTCAATCACATTAATTTTAATTAAGCTGTTCTGAATGAATAATATGAAGTATGATAATTCGGTAGTTTTGTATACCTTAATAAAAGCTGTGGAACGTTTCCGAAACATGTCTTAGAGCAGAAAATAAAGTTTAGCTTTGTATATAATTTCTTTTTCTTTGCACAGTATGCAAATGCCCATTTTTAATGGGCACTTCTGTGTATTGCTCCTGCCAGCTCTGTCTCTCACAACCATCCTGACAGGTCCTTTATGTGGTGTAGAATACAGTAAGAAGTTTAAATAAAGCGACTTAATTTGTCTTAAATGGAAATTAATAAAGCAGTCTCTCACAAACACACTATGAATTCAATTACATTTTGTACCCTTGTTGCAAATCTGTATTTGAATTCTGTAAAAGAATATTATGGCTAGCATTTGACAAAATGACAAAGCCTTTCTTGAATTCTTCCTGAGTGTTCTGAAAAAAGCTTATCTATTTATTATTTACATTTTCAGAAATGTGAGTAAATATATATGCATATTTCAGGCCTCGATCAAGGCAGAAAGTACAATCTGTGAAGACATTTAATCCTGGAAGTGCTACAGTTTACATCTATTATCCTGTATATGTAATACACACTGAATTTATCATCAACCTTAACGACACTGCTGCCAAGAAGCATCTGCTCTAAATGATGAAGCAGCAATGTCAGGTGCTCATTTTGGAGCCCTCATCTCAGGTTTTGGGAAAGTAGCAGCACCACTGCTCATTTGGCTCTGCAAGCCAAGGCTAAGCCGTCACACACCTCCACTGCCACCTTCGCTGCTGTCACCAGCATTAGCCCGCACCCAGTTACTGTCCCTGTGCCAACTGCTCACCTCTGTCTTCCTTATGCCACCACCTCCATGCTCCCGATGGACAGCTGTCTTACCAGATGGTGACAGCCACTTAAGGTCACTGGATCTTAAAGATTTCGCTTTTCCCCTCCCTATGCCTATGAAACTGCCAGGGGTGCCTTTCCTCCCCCGGGCCTACTGTTGGAACAAACGTGTTGCTCTGTGTAGCAACGAAAGGAGCCCAGCTCTCTCCTAACTGGATTCAAAACATTTCCCTTGCTGGATGAGACCCCTGTTAAATGAACCACAGAACACAAGACTGCCAGGGAACGAGTCTTGGCCCCTAGGCTGGGGAGCGCTGGACATAAAGCCACCCCTCACAGTGAGTGGAGGGACCTCGAGTGAGGAGCACAGAGGCACTGCCTGGTCACGAGCCAGCTGCTCCTGCTGGGAACAGGCAGAGGAGGGAGGAAGGAGGCTCAAGCAGCAGCAACCTTCCCAAAGCCTATGGAAACACCAGTAGTTCCTACCTCCCTGTGTTGGGAAATTGTTTTTGTTTTTGTCCTTCTTGTGTCCTAAGGGGAAAAAAAGTTGTTGCTTTCTCCACCTCCACACAGACCACTAAAAGAGTCAGGACCCATTAAGCCCCGATTCCAAAGCTTTTATCATTTTGGAGTGGGTCGAGGAGCTCAGCGCACCACACAAGTTTTCCTCCAGCCCTTTCCTCCCACTCCTAGAAAGTATGCACCACCTCATCCTCTGAACGGGGCGGTCAGAGGGCTGAAAAGCCCTCGGCGTATTGTGAAACTTTTGCAAGTTGTTAACAATACTCCCTCTTCTTGCTCAGAGGGCAACTTTCATGCTTTGAACAAAAAAATGTAAATGCCCAAGAGCATAGTCTGTTTATGGTCTGAAACAACGATGCAGTGGAAGAGGTCACCTGGCCCCTGGAAAGGAACAGACAGAAGAAAGGATCACAAGGGAGTATTTGGTGACATATTTACATCCCAGAGCAAAGAGAAATCGTGACTTTCCCATCACTCAGCCATGAATGACCTCTCTGTTCAAGTGAACATATATCTTTCTCTATATAATAACATGATAACAGTGAACAAGAACTAGTGCTTTTATTACAAATGCAGCTTTAATGAAGGGTACTTCAGACTGCTGATAGGAACAACTCAAATCAGAAATACTGTGGAAAGATGATAAGATAATTAAATTCTAACATTTTCTGCATAATTCTGCATGTTGAGAGAAATCTCAAAACATAAGGGCTACGCTCTATTTCTACAGTATTCTAGAAACACCTGCAATTACACACAGCAGATCCTTTTGCTAGTGGATAATCAGGCAAAAAACCCACTCATTTGAGAAGTGGTCAGTGATTCAAACCACCTGCTGGAATGTCCCACTGACTACTGGTTTTTATAAATTCCCCCTTGCTAAATTCTGGATTTTACATTGGGATAGGAATAGTAATTTAAGAGGAAAAACATATTCTCATATTCTTGAGTTCTTACTGCACAAAATAGCTTGTAAAATAACTAAAAGCAATAAAAAATTAAAATCAGTTAAGTTTTTAAAAATAACCTGTTTAAGAAGAGGTTTAGCATCCAGCGTGAGGGGGTAGTTTTTATTCTTAAGGAGTCACATCTACAACCCCGACAACAGGTTTTAAGTAAGGTGTTCTAACTGAACCGCTTTTCACGGTGGTTCTTAAAGAGACTGACCCCCACCTACAGCTGCTGCATCTGCTGAGAGTCCTGACTGACCGTGGGGTTCCGTTTGATACCGTCCTATCTGTATGACAGGCTCATCTCACTGAGTGTTTAAAAGCACTGGGATGGGCCAGGCTACCTCCCACCAAAGGCTGTTCATACCATTGATCTCTCTCCCAATGTAATCTTAAGGCATCTCATAAAGTCCTTTCTACCTGGAAACTACCTGCTTTCCTTACTTTAAAAAGGGGGTTTCTTGTTTATATGATTGTGAATATTATTATAACTGCTTTTTTAATTAATGAGGGCAAAACACACACATTTCACTTGGTCCTATGGACAGCAATTATCTCAATGTCTGGACATCATCTAACTGAAATGAGCAGCTTCCATGCTTCAGGTGGTATGAGGAACATTCAGAAAATTAACAACTTCATTCTTTTAAAGAAATTAGATGTCATCAGGTCAAATCCTCATCTTCATTTGGTAAGATTTACAGAGTTCTGAGGGGTTTTTTACTCTCAGGTGCAAGGACAGAAAACGTGAACCTAGAGCGATATACCTCGAAACCTGAAAGCCTTACTCAGCCACAGCTCGTGACATGGTCATAGGCTGTTCATAAATGCACTGCCTGGGGTTAACCTGTTTTGGGAATTACAATGCCTACCTAACAGATGTGAAAAAGCTGTTTACTGGACAGTCCTGAATAATTCCTCTAGAGCCACTAAGCTTTCCATGTTTCATCAGACATTGGTGGCACTCTTGCCTTTTCAAGAAGCTTCAGCTCACATTGTTTCAATACAGCTGAGATTCCCTGTCCAGCTGGTAAGAACACTGGGTTCCCTCCTGCTGCCCAAAACCCGTAAATAAATCTTTTAACGGTGCCCTACAGTGACATATATTGCCTCTTTCGGAATTGTAATTTTAAAATGCAAATGAGACAAATGCACAAAGGAAAGAAATTAATCAAGTAACACTGCTTAATATCAGCTGAGTCTCAGCCATTGACTTTTATTATAATAATAATTAATGCTATCATCTACACTGCTTTGGTAATAAATAACAGTAAACTGTTATTATACGCACAGCTTAACCACTCTCTGTGAAACGACCCAGCACGTTGTACTAGGCCTGTCCAACTGAGTGAAAAAGCCAACAGTGTCTCTGCAAATGACCAAGTGGGAGGTACCCGGGGCACCACAATGCTACTGACTGCATCTAGACCCAGTGGCTGAACACCACAGCATGTGCCAGCACCCTTGTAATCAGACCAAAGGACGTGACCTTTGGGAGTTTTAGCATGCAATGTCTTTTCTTCAGCCTGCAAACCCAAAAATTTAAGAAAGGATACGATGTACACCTGGTACATCCCATTATAGAGTTGGGATATAAGTGGAGTTTGCAGTCAGAAAGTTCAGAAACCTTTTATGTACTCTGGGTGAGAAGCAGTCATACTGGAAAATCCTAAAATAAATAAATTACAAACAACCTAAGGAAATAATAATAAAAGGTGTCCATTTGCAAACCAAGAGTGCAATTACCTTAAGCAAAATGTTCCCATACTGGTCATCTATTCTGTAACAGAACAGCCCTTCATTCTCTCTAGAATAGCCTCCTTCATGCCAATACACCTGTGCTTTCATTTTCAAGGGATGCCAGGTTAACTGCTCCCCCTAAGTTCTACCTCTCTGCCACAGTTACGTTTACTGTCTGTTAGGTGTGCTGCACAGGACGCAGTCACACAGTTAGAAAGATGACCTCCTCTAGACTGACTACTGTCCAAGGCTGACTGAACCCAAGCAATCCTATTTTCTGAAATGGGCTTGAGAAGGCCATTAGTGAATAAGCAACCTTTAAAGAGAGGCCACATGGATCATCTCACTGGATTGCAGCAGAAATCAAACGACTGACGCGTGCGCTAGGCATGGGTCTTACTGGTACAAGCATGGAAAACAACTAGCTGAATATGAACAAAACTTCATAATAAATACATGGCTTAGTAGCTGCTCATACAAACTGTAATGGCAGCCAGGGGCAGTTTAGCCTCTTCAGGCAGCATTTCAGAGGGACAAATCAAAATACACAAACCAAAGACGATGAAGTTGGTCAGCCTCGGTCACTGGGAGTTAGAAGCTCACAATGCTGCACAAGAGAAACCAGCCGCAAGACCAACACAGCGGCTGCTGCTGAAAGTTCAGAGAAGGCTCAGAGGTGCCTTCCAGCATTCTCCCACCTTGTGTTAAGCAACTCTGACATTTCTTTCATGTAATCCATAGAGAACTGCCCCCCATCCCTCTAAATTAAACGGAGAGCTGTCACCAGGGCACTCCAGCCTGCAAGGATAACGGTGGTTTTCACCCTCTTGTCTTGCCTTGGTGAATTAGGATTGATAAACAACATTTCTGACTGCACCCTGCTACTGCAATTACTGTTCATGGTGACACTAATGCACCTTGAGGACACTTGTACTGACGTGACATGACATGGGAAGGCTGGAGGAGGGGGACACTAACAGTATGGCACAACAAGCCGGTCCTCCTGGGCCATCATAGCAAACGCTGGAGTCACTTTCAGCTTAAAGGCAAAATACTAGTATTCAGAGCTAAGCTGCCTGACATTAAATATTCACTCTCAGAAGATAATCTGAAAAAATTGAGCAAACTCAGACCACTTCATGATTCCTGCTCTTCCTGTCTCTCCCCTCATGCAAAGGTCCTCGGTCTCCAAGACAGTGTAACAGCACAAATTCTCTTTTTAGTGATGCCCTGGAGTCATCATGAAGGATGAAAAAAATTTTAAGGGGGATGTAAAAGAACAGTGTAAAAACAGCAGATCTGCTGCAGAGGAACTACTTTTGGAAAGAAAAGCAGCTGGAGCAGTTCTTAGTACTTTGAAGTCCTTCAGAAGGAAGTTAGAAGAAAATAGGAGTGGTTCATAATGGTGTAAATACAAACCAGGGGATGTCTGTCAGCCTCTGATCCTTTGAAGCTCACACATCAGGATTTTTTACTACCTTTCCTCTTTCAGCATTTATTTCTTCTCTATGTTCTTAACTCATATGATTCTTTTTTTATTTAATCTATACCAACATCTACTACCTGTTGCCACTTCAACTAAACATTAAACAACAATTAAGCCATTCAATATAGACAGCTTATTATGTAACTTTAAGTAGCCATAACTTTAAAAGAAGAGTAAAACTTGCTCAACTTGAGTAAATTTTTCATTAAAACTGATAAAATGTTATACTGTTTAAATAATAAAGAGCAGTCAGGAACAAGCATCTTAGTATCTCAAAAAGAAAATCTCTGTTGGAAAGAACCACCAGTTGGAAATTTTTTGATACACATACAAAATTTCAAACCCAATATTTAACAAGTATCTTTATAACCGGCTATGTTTCAGCAAATGACCTCCAAGAGAATTTGAGAATACTTCCTTCACAGGCAGATTATTGTATAATTTCTTCCAGTAGATTCTTCCTGCTGTCTCTGATGCAGTCCCAATTGAAGAGGTTACAGGACTTCCTTGACCGACAATCTGATCAGGCAAAAGTGTGCACAGCACATTGCTACCTTCTTTTATTAGTACCAAATAATGCTCCCAAGTAATTTAGCTTCATTTTTATTAATACCCAGATCTCTAAAGACAGAAAAATGAACCAGCAAGTCTCACACTTAAAATTCATCTATTTTAGCAAAATGTAATGCAACAATTTTGTAGGTGTGTGAATTGGATATGTGAAGATTAGCATTACACGTCTTTCTTAGATTAGTGTCTCTTGCATCTCAGAGGCAAGTAAGAAATGTTACCTTGTGCCAGGATGCACCTTCCTCATTCACTTCAAAAAACTGAGCTTTCAGTAATTTGTAAGAATTTAAATTAGACATAAGCATCCTGTAGGAGATCATGATATACCGGCATGTATAGAGAGCTACATCACATAGCACAATTATTCCATACTGGGTAAGTGTAGGAGTTGGAAAATGGAAATGAAAACTCTTGACAGCGTTGATTTACTTGGTCTCACTTTTTCACATTCACCCGCTTGCCAAATTCATGCTTTCTACCAGATTTTTAAAAAGGCATACATACTAAGCTCTTTACTAGCTTCTTTATATGAATTAGAAACAAAATTTGGATCCTAATGTGGGGTAAAATAATAGGATCTAATGACTATGCAATACAAAATCGACTTTAATAACATCTTCTCAGATAATATATTACTGAACAGTCTGAAAAGACTTCAAACATCCCATTATTACCATTTTGACCTGAGGCAAAGCAAGGCACTGAAAATACATCAAGGGTTCTGCTCAAGACTAAACGGGTTATACTTGTATTATGCAGTTTGTGTGAGAGTTAGGCAATGATGATTACACCCAGTTCAAAAATAAAAGAATTCAGTAGGTTATTCAGTAGCACTTTCATCAAAGCTTCACCCATGTGGCAGTATACAAAGAGTCACCTTGTCTAGTCTCTTTTGTACACATATATGAACACCTCAGTCTACTCATAAAAATACACATTATGCATGCTTTGCTAAAATCAGTGTTGCTTTCACATTAATGAGAGTTTGGTCTCAACTCTAAGAAGAAATCAAACCATCCAGATAGAGGACTGCTTTTTTGGACATTTCTTGCTCCTGAAAAGGAAAATAGCAGGAGAAAAAGAAAGTTCACAAGTAAGAAACAGAATCTGCCTGAACATGTTCCTTCTTTATGCAGTAAAAAATAAGGCTATCTTAAACTCCTGACATTTGGGTGATACTCACAGTGATAAACCTCAGTTAAACTAAATGCAAACTGACTTCAGCAGTCACACATCTTCTGAACTGCTGACCTGAATCTATCAGGGCACTTTTCTCCCCTATTACCTTTTCACTTCTTGGTATTTAAGAGTACTCTGGCTGAAACAGGGAGCTAGCAGAAGAAAAGCAGTTGCAACAGGACTTTAGGTCTGACCAACAACAGTATCAGCAATACCACGCAATCTGGGGATCAAAGGCGGCTGCGGAGTCAGAGTGCAGCTCAATTAACAGGCAACTGTTTGAAGACCTACCTGCATTAAAGGGATGTCTGCATGTGCAATTAACGTTTGTCCTGAAACTTTTAAACCACTCACTTTAAGAGCAGAAATATGAAGGAGACAAACGGGGCAATACGTTGTAATTAAATGGCAAGTCAATACCTGTCTGCTTTTGCATTTGGTTAGCCTGAACTTATACATTTTATATCCCTTTTTGGCATACGGAGCTGCATTCTGGTTAATTTTTAAACCAACTGCTGCCACACTGCTAATACTATAAAGAAAAAATCTTCACACTGTGTCATTTCATTTCATAATATTACTTTTCTAAAACATTTTTAGCATGCCTTGAACTGCAGAGCACCATAGAGATACCTGAGTTCGCTTGAAATAGATTACACTGGCATAATTAGACTGTTTTCAGCAGCTAAACTAGAGTTTAGCAGGTGATAATTTAAGCTATTTTTCACCATGGCAAATAAGCCTGCACAGAATGCTAGATTTGACGGTCCTAGTGCTCAAGCTGGTTTATGTACATGTGCTGTACAGACGTCACCTCCTTCATGAATGCAGCATATTTACTGATATTTCTTTCAGCAAAATAGCTTAATTTTTATTATACCCTCTATTATTTATTAACACAACCATTAAAATCAAAGAGTTAGCTATTAAATGGCCTGCCAAGCAGCCTACACTAGAGCATAGATTAACCTATTTTATCTTATAGATGTGCTTCTGCTAATAAATTCCAAAGCTGCTAAAAAATGAAAAAAAATAACCCTCCACCAGAGAGGCACATCTGAAGTCATAATAAGCATGCAATTTGGGTATTCAAAATGACATCATGACAGCTGCTATGCCTTCTAAGTATTGAAAGTGCTTTAAAAATAAAGCAGTGGTAACACAGTTTGGCAAATTGCTTCAATTGGCTTCCCACCATCCAAAAGTCAACATTAACAGCAGCTTGGTTTGATTTTTTCATGTGCCTTTTGTAAAGCAGATTAGACAGTGAAAAGATTCGGGATTATTTTTTTCTAACTTCTGTTCCAGTCTTTCAGTAAAGACTTTGCAACAATACACCCAAATTACTTTATAAACCCAGAGTACATTCCAAACGTGCTAAATGAAACACAGTTTTTTTCTACGGCATGTTTGAAATGTGTTCCTTATGTATTTCCCTTGCAGAAAATTTTAACCTTGGTAAGAGCTCTGCCTCTCTCTTTCACTTAATTTTGGTTTGCTCCCTCTGGAAATCTTTGCCTGAGTAAATCATTCAATTGCAAAAAAAAAAAAAGCACCAAACATCTGGTAGAGATGTCTTACCTAATGACTGGTAAAGCTCAGTCATCTTGGGATGATCCCAGCAGGTCGTTTGCGTCTCATGGCTACAACACAAAACACAGAAGTTAGCAATGTAGAATTTCTCTCTCCATCTCACAGCAGCGATGCAGGCTGCACATCAGAGCACGGTGCCAGATCTGTGCCCACAGCCTGGCTGCTCCAGCGGGGAGCTCAGCAGTGCCAGGAGCGTCTTCTTTCAACAAGAGGCACTAACCTGGAGCGCTTTATTCAGGCAAGGGCTCAGGAAATACAATTAAAAGCAGCGTTAATATTAAAAAGACAGCAAGTGTTCAGATATGTCAATGTCTGCAGGAATTTGCAAGCAATCAATTCTTAAGAACTCACTGCTTTGTACAGGTCATTCTCCAGTTGCTCCAAACTAGAGGACAGACATTTGAAAGGGCTTAGTTCTTAAAGAGTTTCTGGAAACTGACCAGACACTGAGATCCATATTTGACTTGCTTTCCCCTCCACGCTCTCTCAACCCCTTCCCATGTGGTAGGCAAGAACTACCCAACGCAGCGGGTCCGATCCTTCCTTTCAGCCCAGACACCTGTGCTAAAATCCCTGTGCAACAGCCTTCTGATCCGCCACCAGCTTCTACCACTTCTCAGGCCAATATTGCACCCTGCAGTGACAGTCTCTTCTAGCAAAGACTCTTGGCTGCTCCTCTTGTTCCCTGGGACTCCCAGGCCCTTTCCCTCGCCCCGGAGGTCCCTGTGCAGTGTCAGGCGGCAGAGCTGTTGGGAAGCCAGGGAAAAGCTAAAGCGGGGTTATGAAACGCTGCAGTATGACCAGAATGTAAATTGGAGAGTCCCTGCATTGAGGCCAGCAGCCTCCAGCTTTGCAACACGACGTGTTGCCGAAGGACAGGCAGCGTGAGAAAGTCAACAGAATGAAGTGTTAGCGGGTGTAGTAGCAACTCATGTCTCCTAAGGTTATACTTTTTACGAGTTTGTTTTTTAATGACAGCATAGCTAACATGATTATGTTTCCATTAACATAGAAGACTTGAAAGAAAAGTCTCCTTATCTGTCCTGTAGCCAATGAAGTCCCGTTCAAACAGAATTCAGCTGCATTAAGAGACAACCGTAAGTCTCCACACAAAAAAAAAAAAAAAATGGAACACGCATGTAGCATACCATTGCTAGCAAATACATTTGCCATTTCCGTACTTAAAGGCAGACGTGCACGTTTCAACACGCACACATCATTCTGGAGAACGTATGCAGAAGAGCAGGACCTGACCCACAGCACTGTGGAGCTCCTGGAGCAAACACCTTCCAGCTCCAGGAGACCAAACCACCACCCCAGCAGCACCTGTGCACCCCGCTGTGTGCCGGAACACTGACACGACAAGGTTGTTTTAGAGAATAAACGGCCTTTGAGTTCTCATTTTCAGGCACTGATGTTCCCAAGTGCACATTTACCCTTTATAGGCTAAGAAGAGGTAAAACTTCCAATGAATCACTTCAACACCACCTCTACTGAAGGAAAAAGAAAACTGTGCCAGGTTTTCTTAGTATGATTTAATTTTGGCCACAAAAGACAGGCTATTTATTTGATTCCAGTGAATACTTTACTGCCCCAGTAACCTCTATATGTTCAGCAGCTTACTATATATAATATTTCCAGATTGCAGTAACTGCGAGAAAGAATGAAAGGGATCACAAGCACTAAGCATAAGGAAAAAACGCTGCCATGGCACTGCCCTACTTGAGCACAGGCTTTTAAACAAATCCTGTCTCATCAACCTCAGCATTCCCACCCCTTCCCAATTCCTGCAGTGGCTGAAGGCAGTGAAAGTGGGAGGACACCACAAGAGCAAAAGCAGTCTCGTTCTTTGCTCTGTTAAAAAATGAGTCCTGCAAAGGGAGGTGGCTGAAATTGTATTCAGAAATCTCCTGGTCTGGGGATTTTCTTGGTTGGTTAATTGGATTTTTATTCCTAGAAACTGGGTAGCTTCAAGTGAAAACCTGTGGATTTGAGCCACCTGTATCTGAGCTCCTGCATTTCCCATCCTGCTTGGTATGGGCAGGTTCTGCAGGGAGAATGTAACGCCAGAACCTTTTATCATACCCAGGCATAAAGCATATTTTTGAAGAAAAACGGAAACAATTTCACTCCTAAAAACTCAGCTGCCAGAAGCCTCTACTGATACAACAGCAGTCCAAAGAGAAAGAAGATGGAAGTGTATTCATGGCAGAAAACCTTGTAGCCAGAAAAGTCACGATTCAGGTGAATGAGCTGCAGACCCAAACAAACATTCACACCTACAGACCTGGAGTTGCAGTTTGTTTGCACCCAACATCAGTCCCAGATCAATAGTTCCCCAGGCATGAGCTTAGCTACCCTGGCTTGCTTCCCCACATACAGATAGCCCCAGAAGTGAGGGACATTTGAACAGGAACTATACCACGGTTTGTATGCCGAATCACGTAGCAAAAATGAGAAAAAGAATTTATGCGAACAGTTACAAGAAGCCTCCAAAAATAACCTGCCTTTCTGTATGACATTAATTTGGTAGCCCCAAATTGTTCTACGGACAAACTAAACCACTTCCGACTCCATAGCTGTCAACCTGGCAGCCTTCAAAGAAACTGATTCTCCATGAGAACATTTAAAAGCCATCAGATATCTGGTAAAGGTGAATATAGATAGGATTACGGATATATCCCATGCTCGTGTGGGATAGAACAACAAAATGATCATCTTAGTGATTAAAAACTAGTAACAAAAATCAAAGTTGCACCAATGAGTAATTTATTGAATTTTTTATTTTTATTTTTTATGGTAAGGCCGTACCACGTATCAGTAAGTTTAGTGTATATGGTTTAAGCTTATGGCATCTACCAGTCCTGAAAATACACAACTGCTTTTGTAAGACCTCGTAAATAAAATTTCCTTTGCCAAAGAAACACTGGACTCCAACTGCTTTCAGATATTATTAATACCAGTAACCTCAAACTTCTACTCAGTGTGCTTTTCTTTCATGGTGTAAGATTGATTATCGTGGGAAATGCATTTTTTGTAAAGAATGATTTAATTTGCTCCATGCGCAAGTGACAAAGACTGAATTTTCAGGGCAGGTACATTTCCCTTTTTGCTTTAATATTACACTTTGTTGCAACTTAGAGGATATATGCCTTTCCTAAGACTATAAAAGTCAAGAGAGGAGAGCCCCTAACTCTTGCCCGACCAGCTCCCCAGCAGTGAGCATCCCCGGGACAGTGCCCTGCACCTGGCTGGATCCCACCCTCGGCAGGGACCACCCAGCTGCCATCTGGCACCAGCCCCAGCGATGGGCTGGCCAGCCCTCAGCACCCCTCTGTGCTCCTGCAGGAAAAAGCAAGGGCTTGGAAGGGAACTGTAGAGGTTGAGTGGCCGTACAGAGCCAGGGCAGACTTTGCTGGTACTTTACATGCAGAACACAAGAAGGCTGCAGATATTTCGCTCCAGTTAAAAGGCGTTCGCCTCTCAACGTCTTCAGCTCGGAAAATTATCAACTATTCCACATACAAGGGCAGCTCCAGGAAAGGTTAGATTCCATCAAGGCTATTCTTCGTAAGCCTCTTTGCCATTTTCAAAGGCCATTTAATTGTGAGCTCTGGGGTTGGACCGGTGGGGGAGGATTTGTGTGTATGCCCTTATTGTGAGCATAGTCTGAAGTGAAATGCCAGCTCAGCAGTTTCAGGCAGCCTCAACCACACTTGGGAATGCTGTAGCATCCTTAATAGATCTGCAGCAAAGGGTTTGCCAGAGTTTCAAACTCTGGTGAACAAGGCCCTTTACAGCCTGCAAGTCAGAAAGACATGAAAAGTGTAGTCTGAGTCCTCTTGACTAGCAGCAGCTGAAGCAGAGTGAGAGTATGTGCAGAAATAAGTACTCAAAATGCTTTTCCAACAAACCACCAACACGAAAAGACATCAGCACACACAGCCAGCAGTTTTGCAATATTGCACATGCTCAGAGGATACATTTTTCAATTTGGCTCTACATTTAGGTCAACTAAATTGATCACTAGCTTTTAAATCACAGGCATTCTGAAACAAATAAAAATATACGTGCACTCACTTGGCTTATTTTCCTCCTTCTCACCTGACCTGAGCTGCAGAAGTGGAAAGGAAATTAAAACCAGGCCTGAAAAGAAGACAAGCAGCAATGGCTAGTGGTGACACCTTGGCGTGGGTGTGACTGGCACACTAAACACACTGATAATTCAGTGGGATGAAAGCGTAGTCTTCACTTGATACATCCTTTGGGAACCACAGGACCACTTCATTAAAGGATGATTATATTATATTAGCAAGGATAATTTTTATGTAGGGAATTCTGTCACACTATGCCTGTGTGAACTCCTCTGTTCCTGCCAACAGCAGAGAGATTTGTCTCTCATCACTGTCAGCAGAGCCAACAACACACAGCACTGGAAACCTGAAATCAAGAGATGATATCCTAACAGACGCACTGGCTGAATTACAGTTCCCTTGTTATAACTTGATCAGTTTGGACAAAATACAGTCATTTTTTCTTCATTCTTTTTTATATTTACTTCTGAGTAACACCAGCAGCAGGAGGAATTGAAAGCCATGCTCCCCCACACCCAAATTCTTGCACAAATCCCCCCCCAACATTCCTGCACCAGCCACACCGTAACATCCACAAATCTTTTAACTGTTTTTGATTACACTCCTTCTCCCTCACCCCTTTAAAAAAAAAAAAAAATTAGATCCCATGTATTTACTGCTCAGCTCCAGAGCAGAATTTTAGGTTGCAACTGCAGAGTCCTTTTTAAACTCTTACAGCCCTCCTCAGCGGTGATACCAGAGCCAGTTCTGCTGCACTTCTCCCCACACCCTTCATTAGAAAATGCGACATGAACAACATGTGCAAATGCACAGATGTGCATAGAATAAGAAATTCTATCGTTAGTTACATATACTCACAAAAAAGTGCCAAAATTATAGTTGTATTTTACAAAGCTCTGGACTCATCCCTTTTCACACAACATGATTTACAATACTTCTCACCTTCTCACTTTACGATGAATCAAATGTTACTCCAACCACCTTATGACTGTTGTCAAAAAGCCAAAATAAACATGATAGTTATTTGGATTTTACTAAACTAACCTAAATCCAACTGAAAGAGCTTTTATGAATAGACACTACCTCTCATTTAAAAGAAAAATGTTTTCAACTGAAGATGACAGTGATTGCAGAGAAAGACTTAATATTTCTCTTTTTACAGGGCTTCATTAATTCCTTCGCTAAAACAAGATAGTGCTATGGAAAGTATTAGCAATGTAAAAAGGTGGCACTCCTTTGTGCTTTACAAAGGACTACTGTTTTCATCTGTAAATCTAGAGACTACTGATCTGTGCAGAGATTACTTCTGTTTAAGCCAAGGATCAGCGTCTCTTCAGCAGGAATTTGACTTCAGCCTGTTTTATTGGCTTTTGCGAGATTTATCAGACTGCTGAAGGCAGGCACCGATACATATTAAAGTTTCTTGCCGATACTGGAAATGAAAAATAGGAGAAGGGCAAATATCAGCTGTCAAGTACTGAATAGCAACCCTTTTTTTCTCCCCTTGATGTTAAACATTTATTTTGTCTGCTCTGTCAGGGGCAAAGATTCCCGCTCAGTGACTTGGGCTGGGTGAGCCCTGGCCCCCCCCGGCTTGTCACTCTCGGCTGATCTATTTGCTTTCCAAAGCCTCTCCTCTCCGCTTCTGCCAAAGCAATTTCACTGCAGGGTCTTGTCAAATCCAGGCTCAGACAAGCGATGGCCTTGAACAATTCCTTAGTGCTAAAAAGGTCAAAGATCCCCGATATAATCAGGTTCCTCGTTTCCTCAGCTCTGCACACATACGCCTGCAAAAACCACCTCTCCGCCCAACTCCAGTGCAAGACACCTCCGGTGTCCCAGGCTGCAAGATGTTTTACAGCAGCTATTAAAAGGCAATATAAGGTGCCATAGAGCAACAAGAAATGCAGCACTTGCAGTGCAACCGCCCGGAGGGAATCCCCTCCCAGCCTCTTCTGTCTATTAACTTGAAAGATTACTTCTAAGCATGAAATTACGGGGGGAAGAAGCCATACAGCCCCGAGCACGTTTGTTTTCAGGAATTCCGCTGAAGTTCACGCCCGACCCGAGGTGCCCCACAGGCGATGTGCCGCGCAGGTGACGCTGTGCAGCACCGCGCTACCCCCAAAAACCTGCGGAGTAACGAGGCGAGCCCCGGGCATCCCACAACCTCCGGCACAGCCGCGATTCCCCGGCTCGGCTTCTCCCCTCGCCAGCCCGCACGGGCACCGGCACAGGTACAGGCACAGGTACAGGCACCGGCACAGGTAGAGCCACGCGTGCGTGCCGTTCACACCGCCATCTCCTACGTGTGCCAACGGGGCGCATCCAGCGCCCAACTACGGCCTCGGGAGCGGGGAAAGGCGCCGAACCAAACGCCCTTCCAAGTTCCCAGAACAAACCCGGCGGCAAGTTGAGATTTCCCGTGTAAGCGATGACAGGTACGGCCGCCCGGCCAGCGCAGACGGCGGCCGGCCACGCCGCTCGCCCCC